>CM061063.1:33783957-33870695 GCA_030762895.1 Sophora flavescens
GAGGTTAATCGTTTCTTTAGCTTATTTGGTAATTGCTTATTGCGTTGTTTTTATGTTCGCTTTCTTTATTTTAGTTTTCAATCTCAAAACCCCCAAATCTGACTTTTATCGATTTTCTGCTAATAACGCATAACGCCCAAGAGTCCTCGAGAGACTATACCCCGAGTTGTCGCTTCCCTATCTACATTATTTTTGTAAACGCTGCTCTTTTTGGCGCGTGGCTTAAGGCCACACAAAAATTCGGCGCCCAAGTGTCGGGACTCTGTTGGGGTTATTAGCAGGAAAAAGTACTTTTGCTTCGCTGAATTAGTTTGGCTGTTTTGTCCGGGTTACAAATCCAAGTTCCTTCCCATGATAATTATATGCAAGGTTACATGCCTAATGCTAATTATGAACCACCATGCACATATATTTCCTCGATTTTTCCGGTTTAATGCACTCGCTGCTGCATGTTTAGTGGTCTTGCGGTGTGAGAACTGCATGAGTATCCTGAGAGGGAATTCCATTGCTTCGTTTCATAATGTCGACCTCGAAGGAATAATGTAAGACCACATCAAGATGGGAAGCTTCAGCCTTCACTAAGGCTACTGCAAGTGGATTGCTATTGTCTTGATGAGAATTCCATCTCAAGTCGGGTTTGATTTGAAGGAAGCCTGCCGAGATACTTTCCCGCCGTAGCTGCATCAATCGTATAACATTCCCGACCCGGCCCACCGATGAGTACTACCCGGGGAACCTATCTAAAACCCTTGGTACGGGACTACAATCGATGCGGCCGCCACCGGCACACCTCGGTAATCCTCCCAAGCCACCACCTCCGCACCTCCGAACCTTCTCTACTAGAGACCTGCTCAAACAGAGAATCGCACAAACGAAGAAATGATAAAACAGACAGGCACAACAAAATCTTGAATTCCAATGTAGAGGATGGAGGCAAGTAATCTGAATACCGTGAGAGCTAAGCCGAATCTCAGAAGTTGTCCATTCTAATTGACCAAAATCACGCCAACTCCTAGCTAAACTGCAACTCCACATCCCTCAAGAACATACGTGAGTCACAAGTTATTCTTGGAAGATACTTCGATGATAATGTTGATAATGTTTCTATTGATGATCGTATTTTTTGATCCACGATTCTAATTCATGTTTGACGATTGTTTATTGTGTCGCCGCTTTGTGTATGCATCTTATGCGGGTTTATTCTGTTCTGAAACATAGAAATAGAGATCGGGAGACATCTCTTCCCGTAGCTGGGAGGATGATGAAGAACCTTTGAGTAAAGATGATTCAATTGAATCAAATGCATGTGTTGAGAGTGATGGGGTGGATGAATTAATTCTTGAATTTCCAGGACATTGTAATTTTTCTTGATTGATCCATCGTGATATATGTACTTGACTCTACTAACACTAACTTTTGTGTGGTGTAAATGCAAATTACTGCATGTATAGCGGGGTGATAACTTGTTAGTGTAAAGAATGAAGAAAATGCAGAAGTTGAAGCAAACACCAATAACCTCGCCAACTGCTTGCCACCTCCCACCCCCCTGGGGAACCAAAAATACCTGATTTTGGCATCCTTGGACTTTGCACCTTGCTACCAGTCAAGAGGTCAAGCCCATTCTATCGGGAGGACTTTATGGCAAAGTTGAAAGAGGTCATCTGTGACTCCAAGAGGAGTGAGAAATCCACCGCTCTTCACGAGGTCATTGTAATTGTAAGCATTCAACAATAACAAGTCCGTAGTTAGTAAGCAAGAATGAACTACCTCCTGGCTATTACTAGCCCCATATTTACAAGCAATGGGATCCCAGGGAACCGCCTCAATGAGTCTCTGAACCTTGCTCTTTTAATTTTCTTTGCTTGCTTCATTTCTGTTTTGTTTCTAATAAAGCTCCTGAATAATTTTAGAGTCTCAGAGTTGGGTTAAGTCCAGTGTTGTCAAGTTTGATGGATTTGATTGATTTTTTGCATGGATTGATTGCATGATGGTGTTGGGTCGTTTTCCCACTAGGGATTTGAAATTTTTTTTTGAAAAATGATCCCCATATGATTGAAAACCGAACTTTGGGATTTTGTTACGATGACATGATTTATGATAAGTTTGGAGTGATAGTGAAGCAGCACACTAGAATCTCTGTCAAACAATTTGCATGAATATCCGTGAGGTTTTAGCCTCTAACATGTTTTTGACTGTGAGAAAATCACTTTACGTTGCACCCTCGCGAATTCTGCTTGAATCTCCTTTTGGCTCGCATGATTATGTGTTTGCTTCGATGATTGAGGCATTTTTCTTTGTAAATAGCTACTTAGCCAAAAAAATAACCATCCCCAATGCATGTTCCATAGTTAGACCCTTTCGAGCTCGATTAGCCTTGGAACTCGTTAACCCGATGTTTTATAGACTAAAATCTGAAAAACCATGTTAACTGATCTTGGGGATTAGGAGAGCAAGACAGAATCTGACAAGAGAATGGTTGCAAGAAATTAAGTTTGGGGTGGCTACAAGGTGACGTGTTGTTTGGGATCGGGAAAAAAAAGAAAAAAAAAACAATAAAAGGTTGGAGCCAAAGGCCTTAAAAAAAAAAAAATGAAAAAAAAAAAAAAAATAACAAATAGAAAAAAATTTATATATATATAGAGAAAAAACTAAGTCACCCAAGGCAATTGGAAAGATGAATGAGAAAAGGAACTTGAGTGGAAATTCTAATGTTTTGAAGTGTTTCATGCTCTCTTAGTTCCTAGGGTCTTCACTAGTACCTTGTATATCCTACCCTTAGCCATGCCCCCACTTACAACCATGTTACCTTTTGATGTTTCATGCATGTTTTCGTGGGAATCATTTTGAGATGAAAATCAAATTTATGGGAAGTGCTCTTAAAAAGTGAAATTGAGAGAAATGTTAATAGCTAGACACAATCGAAAGATTGAGTGAAACACATATTTCCACCGGAGGAAGTCAGTTGTTTCAATTTGGTGATCTCCCTCTTAGGTGTAACTTGGATCCCTGCTTAGATTAATGATTGTTTAAATGATGAAATTCTCAATTGTTTAGAATAAATGATTGTGGGGGTTGCTTTGTTTGTAAAGGGGGAAAGGGGCACGCTGAAGCATTTTGATAAATTGCTTGAAATCATTCGAAAGTTGATTGAATCTTGTGCTTGCCATGTGTTTAGTCTTTTTAAGTTTTTAAGTTTTGGTTTGCTTGGGGACAGCTGGGTTTAAGTTTGGGGTATTTTGATGAGCCTTCGTGTTGGTTTTATAACTACAAAAACCTTGGCTTGTGCTAATTTTATATCATTTTTACCCAAATTGACTTGATTGTCCTTAAGTAGTATTTTGAGTCTGTAAAGTATTTTAGGTTAATTTAGTTGATTTAGAGTTAAATAAAACACTTATTCTATTTTTCGTTTACAGTTAATAAAAGGAAATAATTCTGGAGCTTTCGCCCATGAAAGGATGTTCGCCCACAACTGAAGGTGACTGCCCGTAAATTGCCAACAATTGCCTCGCCACGCGAACACCTGACTCGCCTCGCGAGTCACCCAACCCTGAAAAGTCGGAGACAATCACGGGCCTGTGTTGAAGGTAATACCGTGGGCAGTTTTGAAGTTGAAAGAGTCTCGCCTCGCTAGCATTCATTCGCCTCGAGAACTGGAAGTGAAAGCATCACTGGCCCCCGATTCTCTTACGGGGAATAAGAAGACCTTCCAATCCGCCTCGCGAATGATATACTACCTGCGATAAGATTAAAGTTGCAGACTGTTCGCATTATTCGCCTCGCGAATGTGTGCTCGCTCGCCAGTCCGCGTTAGTCCGTGTTGTATATGTTTTACTTTTAGACAGATAAAGGTTGGCTAGAAAAACTAGCTGGTTTTAGTCGAGTAGCTAGTTAGTAGAGTTTATTTTCTTTTTCTTTTCTTTTGTGCTTAAGTCCAGAATGGAGAGCTAGTCTCTAGATTAATCTACAAATCGTGCTTTCATTACCACACCTCGAGGTTCGTGATTCCTGCTTTCATTTGTTTTCTCCTTTCAATGCCATGCTATACATTTATGTTTGTTATTTTAGGAGTGTAGTGTTGTGTTGATTCATTTTTGCGATGTTATGTTCCTATACATAATCGCGCTTTTAATTCGCGGGTGTTCGTTTCGAGTTCGCTTAGTTCACAAAGGGCTTAACCCCGCTTGCTTAATTTGAGAATAGGAACATATATCTCGTAGTAGTGGTTTCGCTGTGTAAATTGTTACCTACCCCGGAGGATTAACTCGCTAGGGCTTGGATTTATATGAACTGATGATAGTGGGAAACCAAGAATGTGGGTTAATCGTTCTTTAGCTTATTTGGTAATTGCTTTTATTGGCGTTTGTTTTTATGTTCTTGTTTTCTTTATTTAGTTTTCAATCTCAAAACCCCAAATCTGACTTTTATTGATTTTCTATTAATAACGACAACGCTAAGAGTCCTTGAGAGACGATACCCGAGTTGTCGCCTCCTATCTACATTATTTTTGTAAACGCTTCGTTCTTTTTGAAGGTAGCAGCAAAGTGATCAAGTTGGATGAATAAGAGAATAGGATAGGAGTAGGATAGGATATGAGCAGGATGGCGTCGTTATCCCTATCCGAGCGCTTGGTGTCCACATGTGATAACCAACTCGACAGGCATTATAATTTAAGTATGAATTTTAAAATTTTTGTTTTTATTATAAATGTTTTCATCTTTTTTTAGATTTACTTTTTTTAATTTTCATTATTTAAATTTATATAAAATACAAAATTATCATTGTGATAAAATTACATATGATGTTTTAAATTTTAAAATATCTTATTTTTTAAAATTATTTTTTAATTTTTTAAATATTCATTTTTGTTTTTACTTTACATTTAGTTAAATTATTAGAATAATTTTTTATATTTAATAGTTTTTAAAAATAATATAAAATAACAAAATTAGCATTGTCATAAAATAAAATAAATTTTAAAATTTATTATTAATATTTTTATTATTTTATATTTTATTATACATTTTTTAGGTAATCATGTTAAATTTTATTATACTTTAAATTATTATTTTATTATTGTTTAATTATTTTATATATTATATATTATATGTTATATATTTTTATATTTATTATACTTTAAATCACCATATCCTACTTATCACCGGAAAAAAAATCACTTATCAGTATCCCCATTGAGTTCTAACCCTTCACTCCCTGGATAGAATTTTAACCCAGATTGACAAGGATATGATAAGTGACAGTGATTGACTTATCCTATCCATATCCATCAAACAACGATTCGGCATCAAATATGATAACTTATCCTATCATCGTCTCTCTTATCCCGACCACCAAACGAACCATAAAATCATAGAATGCAGCCTCATAATTTTGGGAACTCTGTGTAGGGGATGTGTGTTTGGAAGAAGTATATATGGTAGGCTAGATTTTAGATCACCAAGTTTTATTGGTGAAAAAGGAATATTTTATTCTATGTAGAGTCTGGAAGCCTCTTCCTTCTTTTTGTTCTCGGATGCATGAACAGCATCAAAATTTTGAGTCAAATTATAGTTTGCCGACACAAATGAAGTTGCTTTGATATCCGAAGCAAGGGAGAATGGGCGTAGGGATGGCATGTGACCGACCCAGAAATTTTTGATAGTAGGAGAAAAATTAGTTAATAAATAATTTAATTAAATAAAATATAATAAATATATACAAGCGATAAAAAATAATAAAAATATACAGGATATAACGTGACTCAATTTTAATGTGAAAACCTACATTCGTAAATGAAAATAGGAAGCAATTTACTAAGTAAAAAAAATGAGAGGTTACCAAAATAATTCACTCACTCCAAAAGATTTATGATAATTTGATACATGGGACAACATTTAAATTTTTATGGAGGCAAAATAAAATTTCCTAAATATGTTAATGTAAAAACATTTACTTAGTGGGGCAAATGCCCCATACAGCCCTTCCTAGGTCCGTCCTGGGGGATGGCAACATGTGGGGTTTGGGTATGGTACTATAGTATCCGTCCTCATACTCACATTTGAAAAAATTACCCGTATCCAGATCTATACATTTGTGGGTAGTAACTTTAGTACCTTTACATGCACCATTTGGGTACCTAAGTACCTATATCTGCACCTGCTACCCGTACTTTAACAGTGAAAAAGTAATAAATAACAAAAGAAAGTTATAACAATTAAAAATGATTTAAAGGTATTTTAAATCTACTCATAAAACAGTATAAATCAAAATATTTAAATAAATAAAAAATCTAAAAAGAAATTATAGATACAACTAGATTTAGAAAGTTAAGAATCTTTACATTAATTTTGTTTTTAAAATTTGTATTATAATCAAAATATATATATTAGTAATATAAATAAATAAATAATTATATATATATATATATGTGCGAGAATGGGACGGGATGTGTATCATATAGTATCCGTACACGTATCCGTATTCATTCAAATTTGCAGATAATTATTCATATCCAGACTCTTACTCATTGTATAAATAATTACTCTATCCATTATGAATAATTTTTATTTTTTGGATACCTGTTCAATAGAGTACAAATTACCACCGTAAACGGGCGTAACTACTAACTAGATAGATGCACGCACTGATGGAAAGTTCTATACATCTATTCTAATATTCTTTCATGACACGAGTTTGAATTTTAAAAAAACAAAACTAAATGACCAAATCGATTCCCCATAAAAAAATATATAAAAACAAAATATCAATTTCATCCTTAAAAATTAATTAAATTAATTCTTTAAAATAATTTGTTGGGGTCGGGGTTTTGAAACCGGACGGGCCGCCGGTCGATCGGGAACCGGGACCATGACTGTCCTGGTCGATGAGGAAAACTGGTCATGCATTGAACCGGTGCAAAAACGGAAAACCGGTTCAAAACCGGTAAAACCGGTCATAACCGGTGAGTGAACCGCCCTGGAACCGGTTTTCTTAAAAAAAGAAAAAAATTAGTATAAAAGGATTTTGGGTTGGTTTTCCCTATGAAGATGATTTTAACATATATCTTTATATTTATTTAGTTTAATTTCAAAATAATAAAAATTGTGCTTAATAATTTTAGTTGTTATGTTGTTTTTTTGTTTAATATTGTTATAAATATTATATTAAAAATTAAAATAATATTATTTAATTATAACCGGTTCAACCACGGTTCAACCTCGGTTGGACCATTGAACCTCGAACCGCTGCCTTCACCGGTTCGATGACCGGTCCGGTTTTGTAAACCTTGGTTGGGGTATTTTGATCTCTATTTTGAGCCTTTGACAGACTATTAAAATTCTTGATGAACATATTTTTTATTTCTCAAGAATTATATATATATATATATATATATATATATATCCATGTTTTTTTAGACCAATTTAGGCCTTTAGTATAACATGATGCATGCGTATAATAATAACATCAATCAATAGTTATTTAGTTATGGATCTACTAACTAATATTTTAAGGATATTAAAAAAATAAAAGTTTATTATAAAAATAAGTTTATTATTTTTCAAAATAAAAAATACACCAAATTTCAATACCAAATTTTTATTTTTAAATTTTTAATCAATATCCTTAAAATACTAGTTAACATTCTCCTTCTGTTAACGTTTTCAAGATAATCGTTGGATCGTTGTAGCCGTTAGGGGTGTTCATCAATCGATCCAATCCAATGCCAACCGCGCTAATCGAACCGAAAAACCGACAACCGAAATAACCGTAAACCTAAAAAACCCGAAATTTTTCATTGGATTGGATCGGATTTCGGATCATATATATAAAACCGATCCAATCCAAATCGAACCGAAATTATTTAGTTCAATGAAAATAATTTGATCTTTATATTATAAAAGTAATTATTAGTCTTTATATTTTTATAAGTTATCATATAGTCCTTGTATTAGAGAGTTTAATTGGTATGTAAATATAATGTTAGTATAAAAACTTTTGTACTGTTAAACAATTATAAATCATGTTACGAGTGACTTTTAATATATTTAGGACAATAATCAAACATTTATAATGATTTAACAATTTATAATTAGGTGATAGTGTAAAATATCTTTACACATGAGAACGCATATCAATTCATGTATATCCCGTTAAAACACTTATTAGAAATTGTCAATATAATATTTTAAAACTAATTTTTATTTTAAATAAGTAACAAATTAATATGACTCTTTAAATACTCGATCAAATACAAATCGAACCGAAATATTGGATGTTCTTTGATGTAAATAACTATGTAAATATGTATCGATAAAAACTGAATTATCCAATCCAATCCAAACCATATTTGATTGGATCGGATCGGATCGAATTTTTTAAAGGAAGCAAATCGATCCAATCCAAACCGTATGTTATTTTTATCATTAAATCAGATGACTTTTTTTTACTCAAAATCGATCTAATCCAATCCGCCAACACCTAAGTAGCCGTGGTGTAGCCGTGGTTTTATGTCATGATATGGAAATGTCATTCCGGGTGGCACTGATTAATTAGCCTAACTATTGTAATCATGATTAATTATTGTAATCATAAAACTCAGAAGTTGTCTTGTCCAGAGCCTAGAGCTAGACTGCTAGAGCTTGTTTGAAAGGGTGATTTGGAAAAAAAGAAAAAGAAAGTTGTGAAAACAAAATAATAGATGAAAAGGAAAGGAGGCAAAAGTCAAATAGGTCTTTACCTAAACTGAGATTTGACGGACAAATACATCCTTGTTGATTCAGTGATGACGACAAAATTATGTAATTATTAAGTAAATTGTGTCCCTAATAGAAGTAAATTGAATTGTTAGAATTCCCTTATTTAATTTTAAGATTCTTGTTAATTAGAATCATTTATTAAGAATAGAGCTGGGTTTATACGATTGACTTGATGATTGGGATGACAGAGTTAGGGAATGAAGTGATAAGAACGTAAAAGTTCAAACCTCACTCACTAATAAAATACCAATATTAATATACTAATATTTACCTATAAATTATTTTTTTATTAAGAATTGAACTTTTTAATGTCTACTACTATGTAATACTTTATTTTCATTAAAAAAGTTTCCTAATATTAATTTTAACAAGTACCCTTTTTGTATAAAACTTTATTTTTAATCATATAGCAATCGTACTACTTTCAGACTTGTTGGGGAATGGGAAGAAAAACCAAACAATCATGATTCATCTAAGGTGGTGGTGGATAACAGATTGAATCTTGCAAGGGTTAATTTTCAACTTCGTTATATTGACCTTTCTTTTGATTCCCTTACTAGCTACGTAATTCGTGACAGATTAAACAAAGAAACTATAATTACTACTGGATTACAAATTTCCATTTGTTTGATAAGGTTGGTAAAGATTGGTTCGCAACTTTGAATTTGAAATTAGCACCCCAGTGGATGGAGTGGTATAAAAATAATGACCCCTCGCTAACAAACACACAGATAGCAGGAGTCAAAGCAATGGTAATGATTTAATGCTGTTGACACTTTAATGGTCTTTTGCCTTGACTGACAAGTTACTCTTAGAATTTTTATGAGGTCTAACTCAATTTTAAAAACTAGTTTTTATAAGGTGAGTGATGTGGATAGTCCAACGATCTAGGATAGACTTGATATCATATTAAAATTTGGATTGGATCTAACTCAATCCCAAAATTTAGTTTGTGAGATAAAAGTTACTCCTTATTTATAAATATTCTTCGATTATATCATTATTTAACGTCGGACTCTAACAGTTACCATTTATATATGTATGACTAAAGGCCCAATTTAGTCCCCCGAGAAAAACAATCGGTCGGAAAAATAGTCCCTATCCAAAAAAAACTATCCATTTAGTCCTTAAGAATGTGTTTACAGGACGCATTAGTCATTCTCTCGATTGATCACCTTTGACCGCAGGTTAATTGCCGACGTGTCGCTTCCATTTCTCGAAAAACCAAAACGCATGCTTTGTTTGGGAACCGAGATTCCTTCTTCTTCCTCCATCTTCGACGTTCCTTCTTCTTCCTCCCAACCCTAGGAATTCCCAACCCTAGGACTTGTTCTCCTCGCCATCATAAACATTCTTCTTCTCCTTCCCCTATCCGATTGCTACCCTCGACACTCGCAACCCTTTCCTCATCAATTCTTATTGAATCCCTAATTTCTATTTCGCCCCCCTTCCATTGTTGGACCAGCGTTAAAATGAGTTGGGTGTCTAACAATGTGTCCAGCCGTGACTATAGTTGGAGTGCTTCCTCAAGCATTGTAACCCCAAAGTTCCCTCATCCATGTTGCATTTGTAAGAGACCTGTGTCATCAAGACTTCAAGAACATCAAAGAACCCAAACAGACCCTTCTATGACTGCCCATTATATAAGGTAATGAATCCCTTACTTTAGTTCCATATTGGTTGGCCTGTCATCTTTACATTGTTGCTGGTTTTGGTTGCCGGAGAAGAAACCACATTGTGGCACATTTGTGTGGGTAGATATATATGAGGCGCAAATGGAACAAGAGAGACTTAAGGAGATGGAGATGGAGATGGAGATGGGAGATGGGAGAATTCCTCAGGTGGAGATGGAAATAACCGAGATGAAAGCAAAGATGAATTCAATGCAAGTCAAGATGTTGCTTATATCCAAAGATGTTGTTTATCTCCAAAGATCATTTGGAGTTGTGATAGGGGTTGTCTTGGTTTTTGTTGTTATGGTTATGATATTTTATGTATGGAAGTAGTGTAAATGTCATGGAAAGTTAGGTTAGTATGTGCTTGTAATATTTGGGTGAAAAAGTTATGTAATCCATGCCTTTTGGCATTTATAATGAAATGGAAATAACTGTTTTTCTAATCAAAGTTGTAAAAGAGGTGAAAGGTAAATAATACCAACAAAATAACTCCAAAATGTACTTTTCATTCATATGCATTGTGTCAATGGCACCTCTTCTTGTGCTGCATTTTCTATAGGCTTGTTTGGACGCCTTTTCCTAGCAACTTCAGGTCTAGCTGGTCCCTTGCAAGTCTTCTCATAATGTCGAGCTTCTCCACACTTAAAGCACCTGACTTCATACCTCTTTTTAACTTTGTTTTGTTGTCTGCCTGGAGCTTCTTCAGATGCAACATCCTTTCTTCTGTGCTTCTTTGGCCTACCAATAGGCCTCTTCAGTTTTGGTGGTTCAGGTTTTGGGTTGTCAGTTTCTGACCAAAATTCTTTGCTGGGAATTGGGTGGATACATTGCTGATATGTTGCATTAAAGGCTTCCATTGTCAGCCATTGATGCACGTAATCCTCAGGACACTCATTCTTGTAGGCTATAGCTGCTATGGCATGAGCACAAGGCATGCCAGTTAGCTGCCAGTGATTGCATGTGCATGTCTGCTGACTCAAGCTCACTCCAACCTTTGACCCATATCTCTGAACTTCAAACTTCTCATTGTCTGGGTCACCTGTCCAGGTAGGTGTCCACTTATTGCTCTCAAGCTTCAGTTTTTCTAGCTTCTTCTCTTTATCGGTGGTATTTTTCCTTTGTATGACCCCAACACCCTCATGTGGCCACTATGCCTCCTCATCAAATAACATCGCAGCTCCTCCAAAGATGGTCAAAATTGGTTTCTCTCTGTACTTGAGTATCTTACTATTCCAGACCTCACACATGTTATTAGTTATGTTATCTACTTTGGGCCAATGGCTATAATAGGCATTCACCCATGCACTTGGCTCAATAGCATTCAGGTAGTCGTATGCCCTTTCATTCAGGCCTCTTAGTCTTTGCATAGTTGTCTTAAACTCTGCCTCAGTTGTGCTCTTTGCACATTCCCAAACAACCCCACGCAGATCCTTGTCCTTCCAGTGCTTGATAAAGTTTTTCCAAATGTGAAGCACACAGTTTCTGTGATGTGCACCTGCCATAACCTCCTTAAGAGCAGGTACTAAACCCTGCAGCAATGAATATGTTGGAACAGTTATAATAGGCATAATTCAATATTCTATACATTATTCGTGGGACAAATTAGTCCCTAACAATTTTTAAGTGATACCAGTAAAGTCCCTAAGAAACATGATCGTGAGCCAAATTAGTCCCTATTAACATGCACTACACATGATAGAAACACACTACAAAATATGACAAACGAAATGCAATTCACTGTAACCATATACCTTCTGGCGATCCGATATAAATTTCCATCCATATCTCTCATGACATGACCAATATCCCCTTCCAAAAATGCGAAAACCACTTCCAATTATCCTTTGTCTCAAGATCCACTACGGGATAAGCTATGACATAAAACTCGATTGTTTGCATCTTGCCCAACAAATGACAAAGACTGACCACCATAATAACCCTTCAAAAAACACCCATCTAGGCCAATGAGTGGCCTACAACCAGCCTTAAAAAACCTGACTTGAGGCCCTCCAAACAGATATACAAGCGATCAAACAAAGGGGGGCCTTCCATTCGGGTGAAACATCCATCCTAGCAGTTGATCCTGGGTTGCTTTTCAACACCTCAGCAAGGTAGTCCCATGTCCTACCATATTGATCTTTTTCTGAACCTTCCACAGCAAGCCTAGCTGCTCTCAATGCTCTTGACAACTTTTTATCATTAAGGTGCACCGTAAACTCCTCCTTGAAAATGTCAAAAGCCTGACTCCTTTTAAGCTCAGGCTGTGTCAATACTCGCTTCTCCAGTTTATTAGCTACCCACTTCTTGGTGGCAGCCTTGTTCTCAAAGACCCTGCAGCAAGTATGATCATCCACCAGAGTCTTCAACTGGTAAATCTTGTCCATGCTATTCCATGAACAGAAAGCAACCCATGGACATTCCTTCACCTTACAAACAGTCCTAGCCCTCTGTTTATCATTCTTCTTCCATACAAATTGCCTTCCAAGTCCAATATTGTAGTCTTTCACAGCATTCTTAAACTCCTCCAAGTTTTTAAACTCCATACCAGCCTGTAGCCTAACCTGTCCAAATGAGATATCTGAGTTGAACACTGGGAATGTGGGCCTTGAGTTACCCTCGTCGTCAGTAGAGTCTGGGGTTTTCATCTGCTCAGAGTAAGTTTGGTAACCATTCTTCTCAAATGAGTTGATGTCACAATTTCCAGCCCTCTCACTATCTAAAGATAAGATAGTGGGGGCTGCCCTATTCCCCTTCATTTTTCTTTTTTGCTTCCTCGTGTAACCTTCATCACTATCACTGTCAGACACTGGAGGAGGCCTATAAGGAGAATCTTCCGCACTGTCATAGTCATCATCAGTCACCAAGTCTTCGAATGAAGCTTCAATTAGTGTAGAACCATTTGCCTGAACATTCTCCTCCACCTCATCTGGATCAACAAAGACTGCATCTTGCACACCTAGAACCGGATGCTCAAAATACAAGTGCATTGTGTAATACTCTCCAGCCTTGTACTCCATAGCAACCTCACACATGCGATTGATGTCATTGTCTCCCTCAACTGGTCTTAAACCAGTCACAAAATCCTTACGACCCGGATGCATCCACCACATAGCCTTGAAGTCATGGTACCCCAAGTTCTTGAACATCACCACCAAATCAAAATAGTTGACTAAGTCAACATCAATTGGTGGCATGGTGTTGACCCTCCCATCAATGTATTTCAGTACCCCATCCTGCCTTACCAGCTTTCCTCCATGGTGAAAGAAGAAGCGAATTTGTGTAATCATCTGCAAACAAGAAACAAACAAACAACTCAGCAGAAGTTAAAGGGACACCCAACACATGGGCCCACACAAACGACACCCAAATGACACACACCCAACACATTGACAAAGGACCACATTTGTATGTAAAATAACCATTCAACAATCCAAAAATGGATAAACAACGAAGAAGGGACCACAGAAACATCAGACCCACCCATGCATGCATGAGAAAGCCAAAATCAACAATAACACAAACCCTAAACCCTAACACTCGATTCTCCACATTTCAAACACGAAAAACCCAAAAGCATAGAGATTAGGGAAGAATAAGAAACATTACCTTCAGAAATCGGATTGATTCACACGATTCTTCACCCTTGAGCTAGTTGGAAGACGCGAACCCCTTCACTTCTTCTCCTTCTTGTGGTCTTTCTTGGCAGAGCAAATGTGAACGAAGCTGGAGGAAGAAGAAGGAAATTCAGTTCCCTCGGGAGGAGAAACGTCGAAGCTGGAGGAAGAAGAAGTTCCCCTGGGAGGAGAAAAGTCGAAGATGGAGGAAGAAGAAGGAATCCCGCCTTCCCAAACGGCATGCGTTTTGGTTTTTGAGAAATGGAAACTGACACGTCAACAATTAACCTGCGGTCAAAGGTGGTCAACTGACAGAAGGACTAATCTGTCCCGGTAAACACATTCTTAAGGACTAAATGGATATTTTTTTTTGGATAGGGACTATTTCAAACCCGATTGTTTTTCTCAGGGATTAAATTGGGCCTTTAGTCTATATGTATTTTGCTCTCTCAAGTTAATCTTGTGACATGACACCATTCATCAGCTATCGGTAAACGCCCTGCAATTTCATGATCACTAATATGTCTTTTTGTGCCATATATTTTACGTTAGAAGAACCAGTTTGATTGATCAACAGGCCTAAGTTTGACTCTTTTTCGTTCAACAATTTATTGAAAGAAAAAGAGGAATGATTTTTATATATTAAAATAAAATATTATTTGATTTTTTTTTTGTTTTTTGGTATATTTTTTAGAAGCATTTATATAAAGAACATAAAAATTAAGTGAGAGATAGAAATAAAAATATACAATATCATATACGATGTTTAAATTTTATATTCAAATATCATAACTCAAAAAAAAATAAAAATGGTAGCCCTAGGTGTATACGAGAACTTGTAATATATTTTTAGAGTATCATCGTGGTTAGTTTTTAAATTATTTATTTTCATATAATAGTATTTTATTTTGATTAAATGGTGTGTATAATTATTGAAAAGGAGAAAAACTACGGACCCGGATTCGCTCCAGCGACAGGAGCATCTTGTCGTTGCCCTGGGCAATCGAATCATCCCTATGGGAGCAGGAGCAGGAGCAGCTGGTCCCATCCTCCACTTCGCAGCTAGACCGTCGGATCTTATAGGAGCGGCACTGGACAGGAGCAGCAACAGAAGCCAATCTGTTTTTGAAAAACTACATAGGAAAGCCAGAATTATGTTTCAAAAACTTTGTTGTTAAAGTGAAAATCTAAAACGGAACTATCTAAAACAAAGCATGTATAAATATAAAGATCAGGGAGATTTTACTATGGGATCCTTGCAAAATAAAAAATTGTAAAAAAAAATTGCTGAAAATATAGAAGATACCATGTGTCTCATTGAATAGATAGAGATTGTGCAGAAGTAACTAGATTTCGTACTCTGATTAAAAAAAAAAAAGATTTCGTACTCTAACTTATTGGGATTGATTATCTAGGAAGAATTAAACAATTCCATGCCAAATATTATAGATATTATGTGTTATATATAATTTTTGTCATTGACCAGGAGTATCCCATTGGAAGTGGGGACTAATCTCCCGTGGGGGAATGAATGACAACTGAAAGCGGGGAACTCCCTCCCAACAAAAATTTGCTCCATATGCAAGAGTTGGCGGATTTGAACCCCAACCATTTGGTTAAGGGAAACAAGTCCACCATCACTTGTGCCGACCTCCGTTGATAGATATTATGTGTTATATAATTGAACTAGAGTATTTTCTCGTAGTGCACATGCTGTTTTTGTTGCACATACTTCCATATACATATGTCATAAACATCTGTACATGTGATATATATATAATTTAGAGTGTTAATATATAATATTTATAAAAAAAATGAAATGAAGTTCAATATGATTAAAGGATAAAAATGACATAAATATAAGATGATATGAGTACGTAACTAGCTTAACTTTTATTGAAAATATGATCGTTTTCATGGTCTAAAATCAGATTTGATTTAGTAAACAATTAAAGCATAAATTCAATGATAAATTATTGATTGTCTTAGGAGTCTCATTAATTTGATTGTAGTCCCGCGCGTTTTCCGATGAGGACATGAGGCCCCTACCCAAAAAAAAAATGACGAGGTCATGAGGTTCCCATGATAGTATATTAGCGCGATAGGGCTTTGTTGGGCCATTTTTAGATAAAATGGGCGACCAACCTAGAGCGCCAAGTCCAAACGAGAAGCAACCATACCATTATTACTTTATGGTTTAATGAAATTTTTAGTTTCCGTAAAATAGGGTCGTTTTGAAATTAGTCCCAAGAAAGTTTTTTATTGGGTTTTGGTACGTGTATTTTCAAAGTTTTTGAAATTGGTCCCGACCGTTAGTATATTCCGTTAACTTGCTGACGTGACTATCCAAAAAAAAACTATCCATTTAATCCTTAAGAATGTAATTACCGAGATACATTAGTCCCTTCTATCGTTGACCGCCTTTAACCTCCGTTAAACTGCTGAGGTGACCCGTTATGTTGCTTATGTGGCCGTTACGAAACTCCTACGTGGCCTTTTTTTTCACCTCTTCCCTATCAAAACGACACTGTATTGGCCTCCCACCTCTCATATTAAGCTTCTTCCTCCTCCACCTTCTATGTTTCACTGATAGAAACCCTAGGACTTCTCCCTCTCCATTATTAACCTTCATCTTCTCCCTCTCTTCTCTGATTTCAACCCTCCTCACTGCACCCCCCTTTCCATTCGAACTGAAACCCTAACTGCTCATTCTTCCCCTTTCCGTTCTTGGACCAACAACGAAATGAGTTGGGCATCTAAGGATGTGTCCACCCCTCTCTGCAGTCCCACTGCTTGCTGAGCATATCTTGGAGCCCTATATGGCCTAACTGGAGGTGATGGTGGGCATATTGATTTCATTCCCACTGCTAAAGAAGGACTTTGGGGTGAAAGGAGGTGAAGTGAAATGTGGTCTAACTTGAGCACGTGGCCTGATAGGTGGTGGCCTTATAGCTGGTGGCAATGGTGGTGTTACCTGATAACTCATTTCTTGAAATCAGACAGATCAAACCAGTGAAGAACATACTACATCATAAATTTGTGGGCCAAATTAGTCCCTATCAAATCAAATTGTTTAGTAACCCAAACTAGTCCTTTACAAAATTCAGAGGGGACAAATTAGTCCCTTGTGGCAGTGCAGAATGTGTTGTCCGGTTTCCTTGAACTGGTTCTTGGTTTCCTTGAACTGGTTCCTGAGTCTGAAACAAAAAAATGTCAATTAGTAAGAAAATTACTGATGGCTAGCTATCAAAACTTTGTACACCAATTTACCTGTGTTGCATTTTCTTCTTGAGGCCGTGATTGTGTCAATGACACCTCTTCACTTCTTCTCCTTCGTGCGGAACTTCTCCTTTCTCTGCAGAGGATAGTGAAGGAATGAAGCTTAAGGGTTTGGCAGAGACGACCCTACACATTTAAACCCCCCACTAACGAAACGACATCGTTTCGTTACTCGCCCCTCCCCTGAATGCATGTGTTTTGGGCCAAAGGATTTTTGTCTTTTATTTTTAATTTTTTTTATGTTAATTTCCATGCTGGACTACAAGTAACCAAGGGTAATTGACAACTCCGCAAAAAAATGAGTCACGTAAGTGATTAACCGGAGATCAAAGGTGGTCAACTAACGGATGGATTAACGTGTCCCGATTATTACATCATTAAGGATTAAATGGATAGTTTTTTTTGAATATGGACTATTTCAGACCCGAGTGTTTTTCTCAGAGACCAAATTGGACCTTTAATCTACATTCTCTGCTCTAGTAGTGGATAACAATTAATATGTTACATGATGCAGCTGCTAAGCATTATGCAAGTGCTTTCTAACGTTAATGCTTCAAGATTGGCATGCCTACACTTCATTAACAAGCCATATCGAAAAGTGGAACATGTAAAGGTGTAAACCACCATGATAATTCCTATGACCTCAGACCAACTCTCAAAATCAGGATATTTTTACATCTCGCAGAACCCTTGCAGCCATTGAGCCAAACCTTCTGGCTTCCCACTCACTGAGCTTTGCATTTTGGGGTATTGGCTTACTGTGATCCTCAACATTTTCTTCATCAACACCAGATCCTTCTACAACATGGTCTTCACTGATTTTGTCCTCAATACCAATTTCAACATCAACATTTTCAGCCGTCGCCTTACTTGAGTTCTCTGTGCACTCTGCTGAATGTTTAAATCCCATAATGAAGAGTTGAATGCTTGGATGTTGAAATGTTTCATCCATCTGCTCGAAGAAGATTTTAGTGCAACTTCAAATAGTTAAACAAACTAACTTATAAATGTAAAATAATGTTGCTAATCCATGACATGCATGTAGATTGTAGTAATAGTCAAAATACAAAAGAGCATATAGCATGCATACCTTGGATTTTGAAACAGTCTTCACGTCGAAGTTTTGTTTCCACATCTGAAGCATCTTCTCATGGACACAGGTTGAACGGATCTCATAGCCCAACTTCATCGACAAATTAGAAAGAAAAAAAAAAGTGAATTATCCAACTCTACTATAAGAAACAAGTAAATAAATTTATTATAGAAAATTTGGACCACAAACCAAAATTGTGGTCCTAGGTCCAGATAAAGCAAGTACTGTCTGTAATAGTGGCTCCAATAGATGTTCTACATAAACCTTCAATGGAATACAGCAAAACAAAAGGTAGCACGATGTTAAATTGAGGGCAGAATGACATTTAAATGACAATTAATAATTTGTTAATGAGGAAGTCATATCCCCTCTACTCTGTACACAGAAAGGCCTGTTTAACACTTACAACGTCAGTGCCAATAATGTAGTCAAATGGAGGACCAACAGCCTTAATGTGACTCTCATCTCCCCACTGAAGCTCTGAAACCTTGATTGAACCAAATGACTCTACAAATAATGAATTTCCTTGTAAGACACTACCATCATTCAAATCCATAAAACAAAATCACAAAAGACTAAGTACAAAGCCCAGATTCAAAATATTGAATCCGAAGGGGAAAAAACCAAGCATATATGGCAATAAGAATGGTTCAATAGTTTCTAATCACACCAGGATTCTTCTGCATGATCCTTGAAATATTGCGTTCAACGTTTCGCTGTAATAATGGCAAAACCTCGTTTTGGTCGGTCACTACAACATCACACCCCAGCAAAGCCATGCCTGCAAAGGAAGTAGAGAACAAACAGGGCATCACCTAATTAAGTACAGAAGGCAGGGTAAAGCTGCATCAATTTCAATCAAGGAGTCCATACAGGCACAGTAAATTAATTCAGTAAGCACATTTTTAACAATGATTTGAAAACTCACCAAATCCAGAAACACCACAGCCAGCTCCAAGTTCAATCACACGTTTTCCTTTAAGTTTAGCAGGGGAGAATCTTCCCTTTCTGCAATTCCGTTCCTGAAACAATATAAGATGCACCACACGGAATTAAATAATGGGAATTTATAAATATTTCAAGGTTACAGAAACCAGAGGCAATCTAAAGAGCTTCATGAATTAGTTCATCCTCTAGTATGAAACGATCTAATTCAACTTAAGATAAGATGAAGTCCTCAAAGATGAGAGAGAATGCATTTTCTTTTGATTCATGTCACATAAGTTTTATCTCTTCCTAGTTCTCAGTACTTCCTGGAAGCAAAAAGATATTGGCAGCAAAGGTGTGCTCTGCACCTTCATGTCAAATTTTATTCATGCGCTGATTGTAGATGAGTTCAAGTCAAGGGCTTATCTATAATCTATGTGGCCATCTAGCCCAAAAAAAAAAAGACTTTATTTGGTAAACAAGAACCCGAAATACTTGGGAATCTAAAGAATGATCCGGCTAAATTCAACAATTATATATTAAAAAAACCAAGACGTGACAAAATTTTATGTTAATGAAAAAAGACAGGACATTCCAGAGCATGGGAGGAGGATACACGACTTACAAGAAACTTGACAAACACAAGTGATGCATCCCATACGGTAGTTCCTAAGTGCTTGGAATTGGGATCCTAATGAAAACAGAATTGGCATTGTCAGAGATTTTGTAGATACAAAAGAAAAAGGCAGCAAACATTAAAAACATCAAAGAGTATCAATCTTCAACAAAACTATTTCAAGACAATACCTAGAAGCTGAAGCAATAAGAGAACATCTTAAATCAACATATAAAATTTGTAAGGTGGTTCATTTCTAGTGCATTTTGGCATTCCCAACATCTAATTGCTTCTTCCTTTCTTTCCAAAGATTTTCAGAAGACATACTTATTAAGCAGAAGAATAAAGTCACTGATGCACGTTGAAAGTCTTTGGCGCTGATAGGTAAACCTCTAGTTAGTTAGTAGTGGGTGAGTTAGGAAGAAACAAGGCATGTTGCCTATAAATAAGAGGAGAGATTGAGAGAGGGATATCTTGTCATTTTGGAAATAGTTGGGGCCTTTGGGCAATTGGGAGGTTGCCAGAGCCTCGAATATCTGCTATATTTTGTAATCAAGGGGACATTCCCCCTTTCTCTATAATCTGAACTGGTTTCTATCAGGTACCTATGGAGCATAATCATTCTACTCAAAATATCCTTCACTGTGATGCATTAAGGTTTTGGATTCGAGTTTTCAGTAAATGAAGAAGGTCGTCTCCTTTACTTAAAAACAATTGACTCGAGAGAGTCTCTTAAATGAAATCTTGACGTGGCTGACATGAACTGTATGAAATAAGGTAAACCTTTCGCTGCTAAAGAAAAATGTATCTAGAATTTGCTAAAGGTACAAAGGCTTTGCCTGCACATTAAAATACTTGCATCAAGATTACATAACTCATGTTCCATTAGTCTATTGCAGAAAAGAATACCTTCCCCAAAGCACCCTCCACCAGGGGCCACGACCAAATATATATAAGATGAAATAATAATAAAAAAATTAACTAACATATACCAACAAATTATATGGAATGAATTTGATATATAATTAGGATTTAATTGGTATGTATTGTCACTGTAAAAAAATTATACTATTAGCCTATCAAAAATTGACACATCATTAAAAATATTTGACTCTTATCCTAACTATCTTAGACGTTATCCATACCATAATTTATGATTCATTGACAATTTAAAAACTTTACACTAATAATGCATACCAATTAAACTCATATAATAAATAATTTAACATAATATAAATTACTCAAACATATTTATTGTCAACTTAAATACTACAATATTTGCTTAGTTTCTAACATGAATTTAGTAGATGGTTTGCCATTGGTCCTTTGAAGGGTTGAATTTAGGTAGATTATATATATATATATATATATATATATATATATATAATATATATATAAAAGAACTTTGAAAACTTGGGGGAGGCCATGGCAACCATAGGCCTCCCCCTCCCCTCCGCCACTGCCCTCCACCCTTCAAAAAGGATAGTTTTGAAAACAATATACTAGAGAAACATATATATACCTGAGAAAATTGCAACTCATGGCCCAAGACCTCCAATGGCATCTCAAACGTGGTTGGGGAATTCAACCTGGTAAAACAATAATAAAGAATATACAATAATATTAACCACTATAGGTTCTGCATTTACAACTGCTAGTTACTTTACAACAGATGTATTGAAAGATATCAACATATGTTTTTCCTAAAAAGAAAAAAGAGTTTTAGTTTTTAGTTTCCTTGAGAAAGTTGCATCCAATTATCAACTCAACAACATAATGGCAAGCTAAGGGCAGGAAAGAACTAATCCCAAGTGGCCACTGGGTATCAAAATTCAGTGAAGCCCATTGCAAGAACACTGCAGACAGATAAGTGTGTTCAAAGGTATTGAAAATTTAACAAATTCCATCAAGTCATAACAATTTTTACTACCCATCATAACAGGAGAAAGTCAAAGCTGAGTAGCTTATCTTAATGGAAGAGGAGCAACAGAAAGTCAGAAACAATCAAGTACCATGGATAATAACTTTCAACCTTAATCCACACCAAAAAAAAAATAAGCTAATGATTCAATCAACACTCAACAGATGCTACAAGCGTAGGCAATCTCTTGACGCCTTAAATTAGAAAAAGATATCCATGATTCTGTGAACATTGCAATTTAGTCTTAAATGCCAAGTTGAAGAATTACAAGCAGGCATAATATCACATAACTAATGATCAATCACTACAACCAAAATTGCAGTAGCAATACTAATAAAAAATCTTCTAAAGCACATTTGTTAATATTACTGTAAAAGTTAAATATATATCAGATTTGCCACAAAAGATGCAATTTTTTTTAATAGACAAATGATAGTGTTAATGCTAGTATTTTGTTAGTAGGTGGGTTTGAACCCTCTCCTCCTTATCACTCCACCCCTTTAACTCTCCCCGTCGCAACCACCAAGCCAACCATCCTTTTAACTCTTTTGGGATGCAATTTAGTTGTTTTCAAAAGAAAGACAGAGAGATCAGAAATATAACTGGATTAAGAAAGATACCTGTCAGGTTCCATAATATCAGTCTGCCAAAATATCCTTCACACCAAAGACGAATCTAAAAGCCTATCTCCCACCTAAGGCCATATTTTGCTCAGAATCACTGAAAAAAGAGCACACTTGTAAGAGGGGATCAATAAAATTGAAGCACCATGATTATTTCACAGAATTTAACTCCCAATAACTTTAAGTATGACGATGCCTTTTCTAACCAAAACCCTAACTCGTTGAATTCATTGATAGAAGTTGAATCCCATAATTCCTAACTCGTTTTAACCAATTCAAAAGATGAATGATACAAATAAAAATGAAATGAGAGCGACCCAAAAGCATTAAAAAATAAGTGTAACGGAAAATGAGGTTGCAGATTGAACCGTGGTGAGAGGAATGCGAACTGATTCAACAGGATACTTTATGGTTTGCACTTGCAGTGACAGCAGACATCCAGTCCAGCTACAACTTCAACTTCAACTTCGGAGCAATTAAGGTTACACCGCTACAACTTCGAATCTTTTCTTCTGCTCTTTATTTTCCTTTTTTTTTTTTTTGCTATGGCATCAGAAAACAAAACAAAATAAAAATCACACTATCACGGAACTTGGAAAAAAAACACGGAACATGCCTACAATTTTTTAGAGGATTATTGTTAAATTAAATGTTAATAGGATTTAACATTAATATTTTTTTTTTGATAAATACTGATTAATATAAAATTTTTACACCAACAATCAATTATATCTTTGACTTTTGATATAAATATTAAGAGGTTAATATTTTTAATGCCATAGCTGTATATGTGACAATGTAAAAATATGAGACACTTATAATGCATTAAAATTTTAAGCTTGACTTGGTTGGCATCTTCATTGGAGTTACTTTTGGATTGTTTAATAATAAAATATTATTTTGATGTGATACATGTGATTTTAGATTGCTTTAAATTGGAGAAAGTTGTTTATATAAACAATTATTCATTATGGGTTGCTTAACATTTGTGTGTCTAAATGTAGGAGGGAGAATATAGAATGTTGAAGAGAAATAGAAAATATTTGTGAGTTAAGTAACTTGTTGGTAGAAACTCTTATTGAAGTGAAAATTGATTGGATTGCTTAAAATTGAGGTGACCCACTTAAAATGATAAAATGTGTTGCTTATATGAATAACATCGGAGATGCTCTCAGAAAGCAAGTGTAACATTATTGTCCTTCAATTTGTGAAGTACTTAATTTCAACAATTCACTTTTTCTATATAAAAAAAAGGGACGACGAATATGTAAATGGGTCTGGATCCTCTCAAGTGGTATGACGGTTAGTTTTAACCATAATGTTGTACCATGGATATGTTTTTCCTTTTAATGAGTTGTGTTATTTGGACATCAAATTTTAGATACGGTGTGTGACACCATATATATTTATTTCTATCTGTCACTTATTTTTTATCATCTTTTGTATGCATCCATATCGAAAATACACAAAAAATAAAGGAGACGTCATATGATGTCTCAATTTGTTGTTCAAAAAACATATCCCTAATCTCATGGTAATGTAGCTCTCTCGAGCTGATACCACCCATTAAATTTGTCGGGAGAGAAAATTGGGGGTGGGACCGGACGGTCGGTCCGACCGAACCGGACCTTAGGCCGGCCCGGCCACCGGGCAAAACCGCCCTATGGTGAACCTGGTTCAAAAACCGAAAACCGGTTCAAAACCAAATCATGTCGGTAGTGAACCTACTGAACCGTTTTAAAAAAAAATATATATAAAAGGATTTTGATCATCCTAAAGCAAACCAATTCTTTTGTTTTCTAACATATGTGGGCTGGTTGTAGATTTTGGGTTGGTTTTCCCTATGAAGATGATTTTAACATATATCTTTATATTTATTTAGTTTAATTTCAAAATAAAAAAAATTGTGCTTAATAATTTTAGTTGTTATGTTATTTTTTTGTTAATATTGTTACAAATATTATATTAAAAATTAAAATAATATTATTTAATTATAACCGGTTCAACGACGGTTCAACCTCGGTTGGACCATTGAACCTCGAACCGTTGCCTTCACCGATTCGATGACCGGTCTAATTTTATAAACCTTGGTTTGGATAGGTAGATTTTTAAAGGAGAGAAGAGATGAATAAAATGGTAACTTCACGTTTGCGAGATGCAAACTTGGGGAGAGAGAGAGAAAATTAAGTATGGGTCCCGTGTAAATAAAATCTTCTCTTAGATGAGATGAGAACCGTACAAAAGAGAGAAAATTATTGAAAAAGACTTATTTAACCCATTCATTTTGTTGTTTCTATTACACAAGTCGGGATAAATATGTTTTTACAATAAATATCTTTTTTTTTTTCTGTATATTTTTCTATCCAACCAAATAAGTAGAGAGAAAACTTAATTTTTATTTTTCTTCTACTTCTTTGAATTTACTAACTTTATTTAAATTAAATGCTCAAAACCCCATCACATGCTAAAAATTCCTAACTCCATTTTAGAGTCTTTGGCTAGCTTTCACAGCCTAACATGACGTGACAATTGAATGAATCCTTCGTCTGTTCGCCACTCACTTACACTGAATATGTTTATTCAACAATTAACAGTTGCTTGCATAAAATCAGTCAAATGTTATGCACGATTTGTTAATGCATGCAGATGTTTAGCTTATAGGAATATCCTTCAACGCACAGTGCTCAGTCACATGGATATATAGAAGAATGGATAATAGGAATATGAGAAGAACTTCAGAAAAAAAAAAAAAGTTATTTTATTTAATTCCACCCTCCACATATTATAAATGAAATCATGTACACAAGAAAATATGCAAGAGGAGGTTGATTTTGTTTTGAGGTGAGAGTGGTCTGCATCAAGTTGGAGAGACATGATCTCCTACCCTTGTCATGGTTAGTTTCCCTTCCATCCAACTAATCAGCATCTGAAGTGCAGCTTTTGGTTGATCCATAGGGACCATGTGCCCAGCCCCATGTATCTGTTGTATCACAGAAATAAAAAGTTAGCAAAAGTGGAATTAACAATGTCAGGATCATATATCAAGAAAACAAACCTTGAGGAAAGTGAGAGGTCCATGGGTTTTCAGCTCTCCTGCCTCTGCACCATCAACCAAAAATTTGGTTGTGGGAGATGCCCCAAACTCCTGTTGACCTGACCACTGCATGGCATGAACCCACCTTGAATTCCCTGCCAAATCACAAACACATCAAGAATGCAAACTGACACATTCTTTGATTTATGTCCCCATTTTTATTTATTTATTTATTATTTCTTCATTATTTTTTGACAAATTTATGGTGTGCCGCATACATGATTGATAATGTTTGGGATGTTTTATTTACTATTGTGATGTTTTACATGACTTTTGTTTAAAAAATTAAAATTAAGTAGACTTACCAAGCCAATTGCATAAGAAATCTTCTTCCCCAGCATAAACAAGCATCTTAATTCCATCCTCAAGAAGAGCAGGAATACCCACTTCTAAGTTTCTCATCCAATCATCTATCATAGAATTATACACTGTTCTACTGCATGGAACGAACTCTATGTTCCCCACACCTAAAGCATCCTTCACATTTTGGTCGTTTAAATATGTCTGTATATTTGAGAAGTCAAAACACACCCCTCCCTCGCAGCGCTTTCTGATGTCATAGTACTGCAATTTGCATATATTAGCATAATACAGTAAGTACACTTGAATTGTAGTCACTATTTTCTCAAACAGTTATATATGGTTTCTTACATTGATGTTGCCCGTGATAGAAAATATCTTCTGGAGTATGTCACTGCAAACAATATATGAATACGCGCAAGTATCGACACCTACAGTGGCTGGCAAATTAATTAAAAGTGTCAAGTGTCAATCAACAAAAGCAATATACTATGTATCTGTGACTAGCACAATAAATAAATAAATTGTAATAAAAGGATTTCTAAGTGAAAAGAAGTTGTACCGCAAGTTTTTATGCTCTGCTCACACGGTGGGATCCTCAAGTTGATAACGTCGTAATCAGTTTTTGAAATTAATCCCGTGTCTAATGCAAAGTCAGTATATGCTTGATACTGAATTTCGGGATTGGTTAACCCGTTCCCAATCGCAAAGCCCTGTCATTATATGGGATCAAATTAATGAATCAATCCATGCAAGACAAAACAAGTAATTAACCTTTCATAGTGATAATGTAAATTATAAATAAGAATTAAGATATATTATAAAACCTTAAGATTGATAATAATTCCTTGGTTTTCTTTATTTCCTTGGTGAATCCTGCTTGCAATAGCTGGAATATAGTGTCCAGCATATGATTCTCCGGTAATATAAAAGTCATTCATAACGAACTGAGAGTGCTCCTTATAAAATGCCTGTCATTATATATAGTAGATCATATATGTGTATATATAAAACATATACTCTTAATTAACAAGCATGGCTTTTCATGTTTAGGGAATAAAACGGTATTACCTGCAAGAAGTCATACAAATCATTGCTAACACCCCCTTCATCATGGGGAATGTCACTAGCATCAGAAGTGTAGCTGAAACCTGTTCCTACGGGTTGGTCTACAAATAGAATATTTGATGCCTACAATACAAGTAAACACATTAATTGTTGATGGCTTGATGCCAATAAACAAAGTTGGTTTATGTGGAAAATAATATTGTGCGAGATAGAAGGGAAGGGAAATGGATTGATACCGTGTCCCAGCCATAGTCATTCCATAAAAGAGAGACGTTGTTAGCAAAGTGAAAAGGACCATTCTCGTAAAACATGGCTATTTCACTGCCGCACCCTGGTCCTCCACTCAGCCACATAACAACTGGCTCGTCCTTACTCTTCCTGGATTCAAAGAAAAAGTAGAACATCCTGCAAATCATACGCCAAAATATGAGTCTTATTATTTCTGCAATCAAATTCAACATTCAATATTTTTTTTTTATTTTGACATACTTATTTATTATTATTACTAATACTAATTACTAATGTAAGTGTGTAACATATATAGCCCAGTGATTTTGGGCCAGATTCTCCCCGATAACTCTATATGGGCCAGCAGCATTTGTCACTAATCGTCCGGGCCACCCGTGCAACAGTCTATTTGGGTTCTGTTCTGTGGCAATTCTTACTAGATAAATGCTATTGCCATTTTTTATTTATCTATTCATATTTTTGTATTAATAAATCATAATTTTATTTTTATTTATAAAATTATCATTTTTTATAAGCAAAATTAAAATTATATTTTATAAAGTTATCATTGATTAACGAGAGTGTGAATAAACCCCTCTTACAAGTTATTAATTAGTTACATTATTTTTAATTATTCATTAAAGTTTTAACATATTAATCTAAAATCTTGTTAAAAAAAACTTATTAATCTAAAATAAATCACAAATGTGATTTCTTAAGCCCTGCTGTTACTTTGGAAAAATCCCAACTAAAAAAATAGTGGGTAAACCAAATTCCAAGACCAGTTACTTGTATAAATGATTAAAGGCTTGAAAATTAATTTAATTCATTACAAGACATTTAAGTATTTTAATTATCCTCTTGCCTACTTTTATCCATCTATGAATTCGAAGTTTATTTTACCAGAATTAAGAAATTATTGAAATTTCTTGATTATAAGTAAAAATAATTTAGAACTCGTCTGTATGAATTTTATTCATGAGAAAAAACACTTATTTTTTAAATAAAAGTGTTTTTAAAAGAAATATAGATGTTTGGATGGACTTTTTAGAATTAAGCAATGAAAAAGGTACATTTTGATGATTTTTTAAAAAGCTACAATTACTAACTTTTAAAAAAAAGGAGAAGAAGTTGAAGAGAGAATGATAATTAGTCATATTTTATTGGACAATAGTATCCATGTAACTAAATTATGGTGACATAAGCTCACTCTGCCTTAAAAAAATAGTATTCATGTAACAAATATCATAAAAACCCTTTTTTTTTTATAGAGATCATCCAAACACAAAATAATTTTCGTTTCTAATAATAGCTTCTATTTCTACTTATACTTTTACTTCAACATCATAAAAGCCATTTAAAAAAAAACTCATTCAAATGGGTTTTAATTTACTAGTGTTATTTATTAAAAATGCATAAAATATTATTACTACTTTACTAAATTTCTTTCATTTATGAGTATAAAGGGTAAATTTAATGCACAAGTAATGTTAGATGAAAAATTAAATTCTTAAATGAACAAATAAAAGTGGATAAAATGGAATAATAATAAATAATCGACTACTTTAGATATATTTGGAACATCATCCTCTTAATTATTATTTTCCTTTCATTTTTCATCTCAATGTTATAAGAGAGAGAAACAAAAGTAAATTTTATCTCTCTCATAACATGAAAGAAAACATGAGAAAAAAACTAGAGAGATACAAATCTTACATAAATATATCTCCCCAACTATCTTTTGAATATTTGAAAATATCATTTTCAACAACAGATGAAAAGCCGAAAAAAGGAAAACCAAAATTAAACTTTAAAATTAAACACACATGCTAGAGTTTACGTAAGAAGAAATTACCTCGCAGCTTTAGAACGAGGAAGGGAATAATACCCTGCATAGTGACCAAGTTCTTCAGCGGAAGGCCCACTCCCACCACCATCACCATAAGCATCAAGAAATGAAAACTTCTTCTCCACTATACTTCCAGGGACAAAACCATGGTCCCTCACTTTTATGTTAACTGAATCTCTTGGGAATAGGTTAAGGCTTTTTATGAGCCTTTCTGCTGTGTAGGCTGTTGGAGACAAGGGGAGGTCATTGGAGGTGGGAGAAGTTGCGATTTCAGAAGAGAATGAAGGTGAAACGAAGAATAACAAAAGAAGAGGCAGAGAGATTTTGGAGAAGGTTGCTAATGATGCCATGTTGTTTGCTTTTGTTGAAAATGCGTGGCCATGGCTGTGAATTTATAAGACTCCCTAAAGCCATAAGCAATAAGTGATTGGATTCTCCATTAAATTTTATATTATTTCTTCTTTAACTTCTCTATTAATTTTTTGTTATATTCCGTAAAATTCGGATTGGTAATAAATTTTGCAGTGGTAACCTTCAATGTTACACTCACCTCGGTCGAAAAAAAAAAGTTTCTTTTCCTTACTTTCAAATTGCTATTTAATGTATCTACAAAACTCAATCTTAGATTTTAGGAGTGTTCAGATCTAAATCGTAAAATCGATCCAAAATAATCAAAAATCAATTAATTATTATTTTTTGGATTGATTTTTTAGATAACAAATCGGTTCGGTCTGGTGTTCGATTTTCGATTGTATGATCAGGAATCGAACCGATTCGAACAAATGACTTGTGTTATTTGTATGCGTTTTGCTGTTTTGTTAGTGTCCCTGCGTTTTGTTATGTCGTAGACTTATCCCTTTAGTCCGGGTGCTTATATGTTTATAGACAATGTGTCCACCTTTGATTTGGGGTGCAGTGGAGCGTTTCTGTTACTGCTGCATTACTGTACATATTTAAATGATATTGGTGTTGTATACGGGCCGGTTGGCTAGTATTCTACTTAAAACATTTTTTATTTATAAAAAAAAAAACTGGTAGATTATATGATACTTATAATATGTTATTTAACGTAATATAAATAAGTAATGATATGTGGTTCAAAACCGAATCAACCGAACCGATCCAAACCACATTAAATTGGATCCGATTGGAACATTTTTTTTAAAGAAGTCATTCAAACCGAACTGAACCGTATGCTCTCTTTTTTCCGGATCAGATGTCTTTTTCCCTTAAAACCGATTCAAACCGAACCACGAACACCACTACTTACTATAGCATAATTGTTGGAGTCTCGTGTTAAATAATGATATGACCTGAATAGTTGTTATAAGTGGGGTCAACCTCTCACTTCACAAATTAGTGTTTTGAGTTGAATCAAGCTCAAACCCAATTTCTAATTAAGATGATATCAGAGCTTATCGTAAATCCGTTGGGCCACTGCAAATGTATAATCTTGTACACTTCAACCTCCATGTATATTGAGACAATAATTAAGTGAGACTTACTTTAACTAATAAAGGGTATATAGAACATTACTTTCTCATTTTCAGACTTTTACTATTTACATTAAAACCTTCTTGAATTCAAATATTTATATGAATGATCATGATTTTAATATTGTAAAAATTGTGATTTAAATAAATGTTAAATTAATTAGAAGAGAGAGTTTTTAGGGAGAATTTTTTTTATGGAGTAAATTAAATACATGCCCTATAAAGGTTTTCAATTATTAATTTTAAATAACTATATTATTATTATGTTTATGATGCTTAAAATTTGTAATAATACTTAAATATTATTAATAGAATTCAAATAAATAATTAATAGTAAACATTTTTTTTTCAATATTATAATAGTAAAACTGTATACAAAGGAAATTAATCACACAAATGGGACTATGTTTGATTTTCAAGCAGCAACATGAATAATTTAAACATGTTTTAGGGACTTAAATATTTAAATTTTTAATTTTTTTATTATTGACGGGCCAACTCGCCAACCCGCCGTTAAACGGGACGGGGGTGATTTGCAACCACTTTTAATATTCAACCCGCCCCGCCCCACCCAAGTTTAGGCGGGTTGGTGGCAGGCCGGGGCTAGACGGGGCAAGTTGACCCGTTTTGCATCCCTAGCCAGTTATCCATTTGTTATACAAAATAGAAGCAGTAAAAAAGCATCTCCTCTTTGAGTGTCACAGTGGTTGGCAACTTTGGTTTAGTTTCTAGTTGCTATTAGATATAATTAGGTTGGTTGTCCGCTACCAATTAAAGACTGGGGATGTACATGAGTTATATTAAGTTATGATTTTATTTTATTAACAAGTGACAACTTGTCACTTATTGGGGACATGAAATATAACAATAAAATGAGACGGAAGATCTTCATCCCATATTAACACTATCGTCACCAAGGTACACACCAAAACATCTATATGAAAAAGTATTGTTATGGTACAAGTAGAAGAAATGGCAATATGATAGGTCATTCAACTAGAAAATTTGAGGTGTATATATATATATATATATATATATATATATATATATATATATATATATATATCACTACAAGAAAAACAGTAATTAGCTACAACAAATTTAATAGCTAATCCATAGCTAATATCTAGCAAAACAAATAAGCTACGAAATAACTACAAAAATAGTGGTAGCATGAAATGAGCTGCAAATCAGCTAGAAAAATTATGTTAAGCTAATTCGTAGTTAATTTAAAACAATCCTAGCAATATTGTAGGTAATCCATGGTAATAAGTTGTTAAAAATTGCCTATTCCAAGCTATATAACTAGGATATTGTCAATTTCGTAGCAAATGTATAGCTAACACCTTAGCACTCTCTTAGCTAATTTGTTGTTAATTCTTGGTTAAGGTATAGTCTAAGTTTTACATTCCCGAAGCTATAACGTAGGTAACTTGTAGCTAATTTCATATTCTTCCCTAGCCAATTCATAGTATAATATATAGCTAATTATAATTTAAACAAGTTTACAAAACAAGTACAATCCATTGCCAATTCATAGGTCTACTACAAACACTTCAAAACAAGTTTAAAACAATCCATTGCCGATTCATAGGTTTATTACAAACATTTCAAAACAAAGTTTACAAAACAAGAAATAGAGGCTTAAGTTCAGAACAATCCATTGATCAAAGTTCTCCATCAAGATCATTCATCCTCACGATCTTCCTCTCCTACTTCACCTTGCAATGGTGCTTGAGGCTTAACATTTTTGAATTTGGACCCACCAATCATGGACATGATGGGCTCCAACATAGGCATTAGTTGTGTCTAGACAAAAGAACTCATCGCTATATTTACAGCTTCCTTGATGCATTCTTGTGTTGGTGCTACAGTTTGAGAAGGACCATTGACCTCTGAAGATCTAGCCATATATCCATGAGTGTCGATATCTAAACTTTGACTCCCCAAGACTCGTCTCTTCTTCTTAGGACCTGGCGCCTCTGCCCATACTTCTAAATCAATCATTGGATGGAGTGAAGCGTCTTCTCCATACTTCTCTTGCAAACAAAAACATGCAGCTGATATATTAAATAATCAAAGTTATAGAGTTCAATCTTATAGCAACCACTCTATTCATATCAATAACTTATACCAATTGCATGTGTTAACACATTATTTGCAGGAAGGCTACAAGTCACAGTGAACATAATATCCTGATATCAATAATTTTGTACAGCCCAAAAATCCTAAGCTAAAGAAGGTTGCTGTTAAGGTCAAGAAAATTATGGCCTCATTTTTTATGTTCATGCGAACTGGTTCTTTCAATCCTGCAATTCTAAATCTGTCACCTCTACAGCCCCCCCAATATCAATTAGGAAGACATTTTGAAGATATAAGCCAGCTTTGAAGTGTTTAGGATGATTGAATTTCTTCATTTCAATCAGTTCAGTTCTTTGACTGTATGATTGTAAAGACCAAAATAAGTAACCTGTTTTACTAGTTTTTATGTAGTTTACGATGGGAGCTGGGAAAAGCTTATCAATTATTCTGTATATAATGTTTAATCTAATATCTACTTTCATCATCTTACTATAATTCAGAAGATGTTATTGATCAAATATGAATCTTAACCTCTTTCAATACTCAGTTTCATACCCAATACTCATGAGGCCGCATCTTTAGATTGTAAGTTGATCCATACACATGCAATAAGCACCGGCATCATGAATAACCAGACCAGTGCCCTGTAATGTGAAACTCAGTTCAGTTAGTGTGATCAAGTTGGCATTGGCATTGTCATTGTCATAGTTTTAAATAGATGACACGTGTTATTGGTGCAACTAAGTAAATAATTCACCATGACAGAAAGCTTATCTGTCTTTTCAATAAAGAAGAAAAGCAAAGCGTTTCTAAGAATATAAGCAAGAAAAGATACCACAAAAGATATTTGTACATGAACTTAAACAAAACATACCACAAAAGGTGTCTTTTGAAGTTAAAGTATGGAGGTTCTAGACTCTAGTATCGTGGTTTTCACAAAACATCAATTTCAAAGCAATCCTTCATCAGAACAAGATAAATTAGCACTGTCATTTATTATTTCCTTCTGGTTTATAAGATGCTAAGCGAGGAGATGAATCAACAAATAAGAAGTTAAGAGCATGGCACACTAGGTTCTCACAAAATTGAAGGTCTGTAAAGTACAATATATAGCAAAGTTTCAATGGAATAAAATGAAAAAAGATATAACCATCATTAATAAAATGAAAAAGACATATTCATTCTTCCAGCACCAAAGAAATAGGAAGACCTCATTCCTCTACATTGGTGTAACCAATAAGGATTTAAAATTTTCAGAGTCTTAAGTTTTAAACTGCTACAAGCCAGAAGAGGAGAAAATGTTGAACCATTGTACCAAAAGCATTACTAACAATTAAACATAAAGCATGTGTGAATAAGTTCAATATATCATTAAATTCACTTAAATAAAACCTTCCATAAATTGGGCCTATTGGGAAAAACTATAAAGATCGAATGTAAGTTAGGAAACAAAAATAGATATGCAGTATACGTATGGAGTGCCATCTAGAAGCAGAATAGGGATTAATAGCCTGAGATTTTGCAAGACAAACTTCAGCATCTTGCTACCGTGATAATGTTGGGTCCACGTTGGCTAAATCATACCATATTCCCAGCATAATTGGAATTTCAAGAGAAAATAAGAGGAATAAGATTATGTATTATTACTCAATAAATAAGAAAACACTTTTACCACACAACAATATGAACATTTGCAGCATGATTAAATGAACTTTTACTAATAGAAGTTGCAGGTTCATAAGTTCACCACACCAAGTTAGAAAGGTGAGATATGAGGAGGAAGAAAGTGCATGCCGTTTGTGTGAGGTGTTTAATCAAATTAAAGTTCAGGACTATTCTACTATTGTTCATGTCTCTCTTCCATGGTTTGTCTCTCTTCCAAATGAGCATTTTACATGTCTAAAGTAAGATATATAATTATTGAGGCATACAAAGGCAAAAAATGTCTACTAAAAGTGACATGCTTAAAAATGCACAAGTAACAAAATCTTACCATTGCAAAACTTATATTAATCACAAAGCAAATTCAATGAGGCATTTTCTCAAACAGGTAATGTTCAATAACATTCACAAAAATCCGTTAGTGTAATTAACTGAAATCATAAAGAAAATTCAATGAGGCATTTTCTCAAACAGGTAATGTTCAATGACATTGAAAAAAATCCATGAGTGTAATTAGCTGAATTTTAGAAATCATATAAACAAAAATTGAGAAATTAGAGAGGGAGAAAGGGTTAGAACCTGGAAAAGAGATAGATAAGATTCTGCATCACAAGAGAGAAATTGAAACGAAATGATACAAAGTTAGCGAGTGAGTGAGATTGAGATAGATGATGATATCGGTAGCATAACATAGAAGAGGATGAGAACAATGCTGGAAGATCAATGGCGATGCAGTTCAGAGCGATGGCGATGCGGTTCAGAGAGTGATGGTGATGCGGTTCATACATTTCAGAGAGAGATGGTGATGCGGTTCCGAGAGAGATGGCGATGCCGTTCGATGGCAGAGCGAGATTGGCGCAAAATGGAGCTGAGAAACAGAGAGAGTTTTGGTGCTCGAAGACTGAATCATGCGAGTGACAGAGAGAGATTATCAAATAACTAAATGAGCTTTTAAAAATAAACTAATAAAAGTAATATCAAAAGCTATATTATAGTTAAATGACAGCTAATTAACTTGAGATTGACTAGGGATAAATTTGGTAGCTAAATCTTGTAGATAAATTAAAAAAATTCTTGTAGTGTATATATGTCTTAGAGATGTTTTAGAAGCATAAAGTAACATAAATTTGAGAACATGTATATTCAGAAAAAAAATATTTATTTCCTACCCTTCAAGTTTAATACATGAAGTCATGTAAACAAGAAAATTGTGATTGCTATTTATGCAAGTTTCCCTTCCATCCACCTTCTCAGCATTTCAAGTGTAACTTTTGGTTGATCCATGGGAACCAAGTGCCCAGCCTCATTTACCTGTTATATCACAAAAATAAATTTAGCGTAAGTGGAATCAACAATGTCGTCACCCTCATTAATTAATACACCCCTGAAACACAAACCTTGAGGAAAGAGAGAGGTCCATGGCTTTTTAAGGACCCAGCTTCTGCCCCATCAACCAAAAATTGGACTGTAGGGGATGACTCAAACTCCTTTCAGCCTGAACATTCCATGGCATGAACCCACCTTGAATTCCCTGCCCAATGAGAAAAGCACATAACAATGCTAACTAACACAAGACATTTTTAAATAATTACGTTATTATTTATTACATAAAGTAATTGGATCAATATTTTAAATAAAGGTCCACGACCGCAATTGGGGCTGCAACGTTTTGGTTTTGGGGCTCTCTGAAACGCTACCGTCATTGTGGCTACATTTTTTCACAATTATTTGCGATTACGATAAACGCAATACAACCGCAATCACGACACAGTTTAAAACCTTTGGATTGTAAATGAGTGGAGTAGGCTTACCAAGCCAGTTGCATATGAGATCTTCTTCCCCAGCATACGCAAGCATCTTGATCCCATCCTAAAGAAGAGCAGTATAAAGGGAAGAGGCAGTTAGAATTAGTTAAGGCAGTTAGAGTATTCTGTTGAAAGCAGTTAGAGTAAACTGTATACCTATATATAGAGAACCTGTATCAACTCACACACAATCTTTTCAATACAATCTTTACACGTGATCTTTTCTATTCTTGCTCTCTTGTTCATTATCTCTTTCGCTGCAACTCTGATACCTTTATGGTATCAGAGCTCGATCCCTTTCTATGTCGAGCTCAAGCCCTGCTATGGTGTCACAACCACTGATTCAATCTCTATCAAGCCCAGTGTCAATCAAACTCGATGATGCGAATTTCCTCACATGGAAACAACAAGCACTTGGAACAATTAAGGGTGTCAAGCTTCAAAATTTCATTTCAGAATCACAAAAAGGAGGAATGCCAAGAAAATTTCTCAGTGATGAAGATAAAGCTATCGGAAAAGTCAGTGACGAATTTGAGAACTGGGAGCAGCAAGATCAACTAACTCTCACATGGCTTTTGGCCTCAATGTCACCGAATTTGCACACTAGAATGGTTGACTGTGATTACGCTTATCAGATCTGGAAGAATTTGGAAATTTTCTTTGCTTCACAAAGTAGAGCCAAGGTGAGTAAACCGAAAACTCAGCTCAAATGTATCAAGAAAGAGGGAAATCTGAACTTGAATGATTATCCACTTTCAATCAAAAGAGTAGTAGACACTTTAGCTGCAGTAGGATCACCAATCACTGATGATGAACACATACAAGTGATTCTTGATGGACCACCCGAAGAATATGATTCAATTGTAGCATCAATCTTGTTCAGAACTGATCCATATGAAATTCCTGAAATTGAAGCCTTGTTAATGGCAATTGAAGAAAGAATTGAAAGGCACAAAAGACCAGATTCTTTTGGAATGCAAGATTTGCAAGCAAATCTTATGCAATCTCAGCAATACAGAAGAGGAAGAGGAGGTGGAAATAGAGCTCCATCCTTCAATTCCTATAATTCCTCACGAGGAGGAGGAAGATTCAGAGGCTCAGGTCACAGAGGAAGAGGTAGAAATTCTAATCGAGGTGGTAGATCAGGATCAGGTACCAAACCTCAATGCCAAGTGTGTGATAAATATGGACACACTGCCCTCAATTGTTGGCATAGGTTTAATGAGGATTATCAGGACACTAGTGTCTCCAATGGTGACAATCACAATGGCAGGGCTATGATAACTGAGAGCACAGTACCTGATAATTCTAACATGTCTGCACTTATGGCATTGCCTAAGACAGTGTATGATTCAGCCTGGTATCCAGACTCTGGGGCAACCAATCACATTACTCCTGATCAAGCAAACTTGCACAGCAAATCAGTGTATAGTGGTGACAATCGAATCAGAGTAGCTAATGGTGATCCTACCCATATACATCACATAGGTAACTCAGCTTTTCTCCCTCCTAACTCTGTAAAACCTTTATTCTTACAAAATCTATTACATGTCCCTGCTATTACAAAAAATTTGATGAGTGTGTCTCAGTTTGCTCGAGATAACAAAGTCTTTTTTGAGTTTCATGCTGATGTATGCTTTGTAAAATCTCAGGTAACCAACCAAGTTCTTCTACAAGGGAATTTTAGAAATGGCTTGTATGCATTTGACAATATTGTCTTGAAGTCCTCTCCCATTCAGTATAACAAACATTTCTCTTGTAATGTAGTTCAATCTTGTAATAAAGAGACTGGTCCCAATCCTTTTTGTGATGTATATAATTTGTGGCATGCAAGATTAGCTCATGCATCTGCCAAAACAGTCTCCAATGTACTGAAAACTTGTAACATTCCATTCAATGGCAATAAAACTCCTTTTGTTTGTAAAGCCTGTTGTATGGGAAGGTCTCACAAATTACCATTTCTTGACTCCAACACTATCTATAATCAACCTCTAGAATTAATTTACTCAGATATTTGGGGGCCATCTCCCATTCCTTCTACAAATGGTAGTAGATACTATATTCATTTCATTGATGCGTGTACTAAATTTACTTGGATTTATCTCATTCAATACAAGTCTCAAGCCTTTTCATGTTTCATTCACTTCAAAACAATGGTTGAGAGGCAGTTAGAAACTAGAATTAAATCCTTGCAAACTGATGGAGGAAAGGAATATGTTGCCTTCTCCAAATATCTCAGCACTCATGGTATTGTGCATAGGGTTAGCTGTCCCTACACACATGAGCAGAATGGCTCTGCAGAAAGGAAGCATAGGCATATTACTGAGGTAGGCCTCACTCTTCTAGCCAATGCCTCTATGCCCCTAAAATATTGGGGGGGAGCTTTCCTGTCTGCAACTTTTCTTATCAATAGACTTCCTACTCCAACCATAGACAATATCTCCCCTTTAGAAAAATTGTTCCACAGAACTCCTAATTACTTGGACTTGAAAGTGTTTGGTTGTTCTTGTTACCCCTATCTTAGACCCTACAACAAGCACAAGATTCAGTTCAGATCACAACAATGTGTGTTCACAGGCTATAGCCCTACTCACAAAGGTTACTTATGCCTAGCAGCCAATGGAAAAACTTACATTTCCAGGCATATGATTTTTGATGAGAATTTGTTTCCTTTTCAGCAAAATCCTAACTTTGTGTTTGACTTTAAAACTGCTTCATACTCTACTACTGATTGCACTCATAACTTGCCTTCTATACCTGTTATACCATGTACTAATAGATTTTTGCCTTTGTCCACTGATGCTGTCTCTGATTCATCATCACCACTTGTCACTGATCATGCTGCACAAGCTGCCCCTTCTAATCAGGAAAATCCAGCATCTCCATCTCCGGTTCCCCCTGAGTCCTTGCCACACTCTCCTCAGCTATCCACCACTGTGCCTGCTACTGCCACTGTGCCACCTGTCACAGTGAATGCTCACTCTATGCAAACAAGGGGAAAATATGGGATTTACAAACCTAAGGCACTTCTAACTACTACAAGTGCTAATTCAGACTTCACTACTGAGCCTAAGTCTGTTAAAGCTGCCCTATCCTCCCCTCATTGGAAAGAAGCCATGAATCAGGAATATGCTGCACTGATGAATACTAAAACTTGGTCCTTGGTCCCACTACCCTCTAACAGAGAACCAATAGGATGCAAGTGGGTGTTTAGAGTCAAGTACAACCCTGATGGATCTGTTAGCAAACACAAAGCTAGGTTGGTGGCCAAGGGGTTCCACCAACAGGAAGGATTTGATTTTTTTGAGACCTTCAGTCCTGTGGTCAAGCCAACCACTGTTCGAGTTGTCCTCTCTTTGGCTCTTTCCAATAACTGGCCTATTAGGCAAATTGACATCAATAATGCCTTCCTAAATGGTGACTTATCAGAAGTTGTCTACATGACACAGCCACCAGGGTTTGTGCAAGGAGATTCCACACTTGTTTGCAAGCTCAACAAGGCTCTATATGGTCTCAAACAGGCTCCAAGAGCCTGGTTCCAAAAACTGCAAACTTACCTACTTGAGCTTGGTTTCCAATCAGCCAGATGTGATGTTTCTCTATTTACCAAATTTGTTGGAACTGAAACTATTTTGGTACTAGTATATGTGGATGATATAATCATCACAGGCAGCTCCTCTCAAGCCATTAATCAGCTGATTCAATCCCTTAATACAAAGTTTCCTCTCAAGGTCCTAGGAGATTTGAATTTCTTCTTAGGCATCCAAGTACAGAAGTCACACAATGGTAGCATCACTCTTGCACAAACTAAATACATACAGGACCTCTTAGCCAAGGCCAATATGAGTGATGCAAAAGCAATGAAGACACCAATGGTGGCTACTGAAAAACGATCAGCAGAGATTCAGTTGAAGCAGACATAACCCAAGTCCAGACAGATCCCTTGTTGGTGGTCTCCAATATGTCACAGTAACCATGCCAGATATTGCCTATGCAGTGAACCGAGTTTGCCAATTCATGCATGCTCCCAAAGACTCTCACTGGCAAGCAGTGAAGAGAATCTTGAGATACCTCCAAGGCACCTCCACTTATGGATGGACTTGTCTTCTCTAAGTCCACCAACCTGAAGCTTACTGCATTTTGTGATGCAGACTGGGCCTCCGATATTGATGATAGACGATCCACAACTGGCTACTGTGTGTTCCTTGGCTCCAATCTAATCTCTTGATCTTCTAAGAAACAGCCGTTGTCTCCGTGTCCAAAGCACAGAGGCAGAATACAGGAGCCTTGCTGCTGTCACAGTAGAGCTAATCTGGCTCAAATCCCTTCTATCTGAGCTTCGGATTTCCCTACCCTCACCACCACATATCTATTGTGACAACTTAAGTGCAGTTCTTCTTGCAGCTAACCCTATCCTACACTCTAGAACTAAGCACTTTGAACTTGACTTATACTTTGTCAGAGAACGCATTCAAAACAAAGACATTGTTGTGCACCACATCCCCTCAAGTGAACAAACAGCTGACACACTCACTAAGCCACTGCCTCAAACCACGTTCAATCACTGTCGATACAAACTCAGAGTTCAAGACACTTCACCCATGAGTTTGCCAGGGGGTATAAAGGGAAGAGACAGTTAGAATTAGTTAAGGCAGTTAGAGTATTATGTTGAAAGCAGTTAGAGTAAACTGTATACCTATATATAGAGAACCTGTATCAACTCACACACAATCTTTTCAATACAATCTTTACACGTGATCTTTTCTATTCTTGCTCTCTTGTTCATTATTGATACCTTTAAGCAGGAATACCCACGTCCAGGTTTCTCATCCAATCCCCAATCATAGCCTTGTATACTGTGCTACTGCATGAAACGAACTTCAAGTCCCCCACACCTAAAGCATCCCTAACCGTCTCCTCGTCCAATAATTTTTCCACGTTTGAAAAGTCAGAACACAACGACCCAGCACATTTCTTTCTGATATCGTGGTACTACAGTTCCATATATATCAACATAAAGTTAATTAAAATCACAATCACTATTGGATGAAAATATGATTAACAGCTAAAAGTGGGTGCAAGAGAAGGTGTATATATGTATCCCCCTTATCCTTATATATATACAATTTCTTACATTAATATTGTTGCCAACAACAGACAAGAGGGAGTAGAATATATGTCATTGCAATCATTAAACGCAGACGAGCAACTTTCCCCACCATCACTTTCTAAGAAATCAATCAAACATTAAGATAGTGTCAACGAATTATGAATATCACAAAGAGAAATATTATGAATTTTTATGGATGAAAAAGGATGTGTGGGTGACAAGGGAAAAAACTGGAGAAGTTGTACCGCATGATTTTATGGCCTGCTCACAAACTGGGATCAACTGGTTGAGAGTATCTCGATCGTGCTTTGTAATTAACCCTCTATCTAATGCAAAGTCAGTGTATGCTTGGTACTGAATTCCAGGATTAGTTAACCCATTACCAATAGCAAAACCCTGTTATTAATCATGTGGGATAAAAAGAAACAATACAAGCATGACATAATAACAATTAATTAACCTTTTATAATATTTATAGGAATTCCTTGTTTTTCTTTATTTCCTTGGCGGATCCTAGATGCAAGAGCTGGAATATAGTGTCCAGCGTATGATTCTCCCGTAATATAAAAGTCATTCTTCACAAACTGAGGATGCTCCTTGAAAAATGCCTGTCATTGAAGTAAAACTTAGTGGATCTTATATACAGAACATATATCTCTCAACACCCAACATTATGGTTTCTCTTGTATTTAGGGGAAATTTGGGAAAAGAGGGTTGTTATATTAATTACCTGCAAGAAATCATACAAATCATTGCTAACACCCCTTTCATCATGTCGAATGTCAGCTTCGTCAGAAGTGTAGCTGAAACCTGTCCCGGTCGGTTGGTCTACAAACAGAATATTTGAAGCCTGCAAAATTAAAAAACACTAGTTGATGCAAATAAGAAAAAGAAAATAAAGTTGGTGTAACAACTGGATTCTCTGAGTAACCAATGCCTTCAATTTAATTTTGTATGACTATGAGTGTGAACCGGAATAATTTACATAATTACTTTGAATGGAACAAATTATGAGCATAGAAAAATAGGGAAATGTTGATAGAGGAGGTAATATTTGAACTGAAACTAAAGTGATAAATAGACATGTGAGTTGATTGAAACCTTGTCCCAGCCATAATCATTCCATTCGAGAGAATTTTAAGAGGTCCATTCTCATAAAACAATGTTAATTCACTGCTGCAACCTGGATCATCCTCACTGTTTCGGGATTCAAAGAAAAAGTAGAACATCCTGAAATCATACAGGAAAACATAACAGTTCAAGTTGGGATTATATATTAGCGCATAAATATTATGGGTTTTTCTACCCGTACAATTTTGTATGATCTCAAGATAATAAATTTATATAGGAAGTTGTGTATTTTATATTTTCAAAATTGAAATGCTTATTTTTTCAATAATTAATTATTATTTTTGGGTTTTTTAACCTATACAAAATTGCACCGGATAGAAAAACCCAAATATTATTACAACATTAAAAAAAGATAAATTTTAAATTTTATCATAATTAACCTCATTTACCTTGCAGCTTTGGAATGTGGAAGTGAATAGTACCCTGCATGTGGTGACCAAACTCTTCAACAGAAGGCCCAGAAGCACCAAGAAATGAAAAATTCTTCTCCACGATACTTCCAGGGACAAAACCATGGTCACTTACTCTTATGTTAACTGCATCTTTTGGGAAAAGGTTAAGGCTTCTTAAGAGCCTTTCTGCTTGTTGTTTTGGGTGGTAGGTTGCTGAAGACAAGGGAATATATTATTTTTTTAGGATTTTTATCAAAAAATATTTAATTGTTGATTTTATGGGTTTTGTTTCAATTATTTTTTGGGAATTATATATAAAAAATTATTTTCTCTGAACCGTCAAGCATAAAGTGTAATAAATATTAGTAATTAGCTTAATAACTATTATTGATATTATAATATAAATAACGACTCTTAAGTATAAATAGTAAATATGTGTTGTCTTGTAAATATACATTATAACCTGTTACATGTGCTATGCATGTAAAATATCACAATGTTTAAGCAATATTATATGGTAGATAAAATTTTAATTGCATATTTTTGAAAAAATAAGTAAAGGAAGAATATTGCTTTTTTAAATAAGATGTTTATTTGAAAAAAAATATAATACAAAAAGATTATTTATATAAACATCATGAAAAAGGATTGTGATTAATCAAAAAGATGTTGTCTCTTTCTTCCACTCTCTTAATATCGTGTTTCTCTAAATATTTAATAGTAAATATATATTTTCAAAGTAACAACTACATTTCTCTTGAAAAACTATATTTGATTTATTTCTCCCATTTCCTCGTATAAGGTAACCATTTTCAGAAAACATATTTATTTATTACAATAATTTTTTTCTCTCTTCAAAATCCATTTGATTTATTTATACTATTTTCCCCATGTAAGTTAAAGGTTTTTAGAAAATATACCCATCTATCATATTTTTTTTCTTCTATTTTGAAAACATATTTGATTTGTTTCTCCTCTTTGTCCTTAACCACTTTTAAAAAATATATTTATCTACCTTATTACTTTTTTTTCTCTCTTGAAAATTTATTTGATTTATTTCTCCCATTTTCTCGTTAACCATGTTAGAAAATATATTTATCTATCATATTATTTTTCATATTTGTCATTTCTCTCAATACATTGGTATTCTAACTACTTCTCTCGACATCAATATTATACTGATTTTTTTCCAAGCAAAATTATAAATTAGCATTAACTATTTCTTCTTCCACTACCTTGATATGATACTTCTTTGAACATTTAATATATATATATATATATATATATATATATATATATATATATATATATTCAAATTAGTTACAACTAAATTTCAAGCCAATACATCATTTCTCAATGTAATTTATTTAAAAATTAATAGGCAAATTGTATAGCTATCAAGTCCGCCCTTGCTTCATGGTATGATCGACACATAGGATGATGCTGATGTGGATATTGTTAGACAGTGACACGTGGAGAAATATTCCTACATATATTTTCATATGTATAGATTATAGATATAGATAGATTATAGATATATATTATTATTTTTGTTTTCATTTTAAAGTCTATTTGATTTATATATTTTTGTTTTCCTTGTGCAAGTTAACGATTTTTATAAAAAATATTTATTTATCATATTATTTTTTTCATCTCTCTTCAAGGTCTGTTTGATTTATTTTTCATCTTTTCCCTTTGCAAGTTATTTATTTTTAAAAAATAATTATCTATCATATTTTATTTTTATTCTCTCTTGAAAATATATTTGATTTATTTCTCCTATTCAACTCGTGCAAGTTAATCATTTTTAGAAAATATATTTATTTTATTAAGAGTGAGTGCATCATCTTACTCCCTCACTTTTCGAGGACTTTGATCCGGTATCAAATGTGATGTTAGAAGAAAATTTGCCTCATAAATACGATTTGTTTGTACCTCAATATTCAATAAGAAAATGGAACAAAAAAAGTACTCTTGTAAAAGGAAATTATTTCATCTAATTAAAATTATTTGAAAGATAAATAAATTATAAATTTATTTGAATGTAAATCGAATAATTTTAACATACAAAATATTAATAATAATTTATAAAAAGCAACTAAAATAATCTTATTTAAATTTGACTAATCAAACACTGAACTACAATTAAAGTAAAGGTATACCAAGACTCTCATTCTTCAATTTAACAATTGCAAATCTGTACTGACCGAAAATATAAGGCCGGATCGACCAAGCTTACTCTTGTAAATGGGCCTTGACCCAAACTCCTCCAATGCCGAGGACTTGTTAATACACTTGTCGGCCGAGGATAAATACTCGGACCTATCCCACCATAGACCGCGGATGAAGACATCTCGGTCCCGTGCAATCCAGTCACAACTGACTTGGTCAAACATCTTACTTGATTATTCAAATATCTCTCCGTATAACTCGGAGCCTTATCCTTATCTAGTTATGATAACAACATAATTTTATTAGGATATCTAAAGATAGATACGATCTCAATAACAGTCCAACTAAAACTGTTATACCTAAAAATCTCTATAAATAGGGGATCAACCCCCTCACTTAGAACTATGTTGCTTTGATTCCCACTTGGGATACGTAGGAGCAGAATATCAATTCTGTCAAGCTATTCCATAAATACTCCCACAGAGTTTCACCGGACGAGTATCTCTTACTTGAGATATTTGGACGGAACATTGGCGCCGTCTGTGGGAATCGAAGCAAAATTTTCCCATACCACATACAATGGTGAGGACAAGGAGCGGGAACGGCAAGAGAGAGGGGCTGGAGAATGACAACAATGAGGATAATGGAGAACGACCCACAAACTCAGTGACGATGACCGACAATCCCATTATTCAAGAACTTCTCGCGCAGGTGGCAATGCTGAGAAGGGAGAATGAAGAGATTCGTCGGCAGAACAACCGTCGTGAACGAGAACAAAGCAGAGAAAGATCTGCCTCTTCTCCTCATGAGAAAGAGCACCGTTGGGAATGAAGGATCTAGGAACACGCGCAGAGAAGAAGGAATCTCACAACCCCATGTTTCTCATCATGTTGACCGAAGAGACGAGGAGGAATTTCCTAGACAGTCCGCTGAACTTTCACTTCAGGTAAATAGGCCCAATGAAAGGGCTGGCGTGCGGAAGCCGAGACATCCCTTCACCGATGCCATCATGGAAGTTCCTCTACCAGCCAATTACAAATCAATAAACATTGACAAGTATGATGGCACCACGGATCCGGAACGTCATTTAGATGCTTTTACCACCCAAATATATCTCTTTACCAATGATGATGCTATTATGTGTAAAGTATTCCCTACTACTCTGAAAGACTGTTGGTGAGCCGGCAAGTTTACCGGGTCGTCGCAAGTAATAAAATAAACACGGTAAGTAATTACCGAGGTCGAACTCAGGGATTGGGCTACCGATTTTACCAATTCGCGAGAAATCCGATAAGTTTGGTCAAGTTACAGAAGGTGGTTGAGAGGGAGAGATTAATATCGCAATTCAAATAAGAAATCGATTAAAGCTAAGGTGATTAAATTCAGAAATTAAAATATCCAAGGTCTCAAATCCACCTACCCAATCATGTATAGTACCCAAGTGATGATGAATTCCTCCCTAAGTTCAATTACAATGTCAACCGGGACCCCAAATTTCTCCTATATCCACTGTCGTGCTCAATAGGACGTATTCGACGATTGGATTAATTACTTACTAGGTCTCATAATCCTAATCTCGAATTTGATTAATTCTTGTTCCCTATAAGGTTGCACTAATCTCCTAAATCCACTGTCGTGCTCATTATTCGATTAGTGATTCCAATCCAAGTTCTAAAACGCGAATCGCCGTTCGGCCTCAAACACGTTTAACTAGTTAATCACGCAAAACATATGATCAACGCAATCAAAACATAATTGGAAAACATTCAATAGAGAAGGGGAGAAAAACATACATCACAAGAACACTACACCGCCATGGGTGGCTTCATTGATCCCTCGGACGAGGGGATTAGTTCCTCATGCCCGTGACAACGCACAAACAATCGGCAATAATCTCCATAATAAAATAAAATAAGAAAAAGGGAGACGCAGCTCCAAAGAGAACAATAGAATGGCCTTAAACTACTCTGAACAGTGGCTAAAACTACTAGGATTCGGATCCCTAAATCTGATCTGCAACAGCCTTTAAATAAGGATTCTGATTCTTGCTCGCTCGCGGGGCGAGTACTCCTTCGCGAGGCGAATTTTAGTATTGGCGCGCTTTGAATTTTGGATTTTCGCGAGGCGAGGGTGTGTTCGCGGGGCGAGTCTTCCAACTTCAATCTGTCACAGCCGTGACATTCATCACGACTGGGCCGTGATGGTCTCTGTCTTCCAGGGTCTTCAGGATCTCGCGAGGCGAGCTGTCTTTCGCGGGGCGAGAGTTCAAACCTAAATTTGTCACAGCCGTGACCTTAATCACGGCTATGCCGTGATAGTCTCTGTCTTGCAGGTCTTCAGACTCTCGCGGGGCGAGAAGATTTTCGCGTGGCGATCCAGAAGTGATGACTTTTGCTGCTTTGTTGACCTTCAGTCTCGCGAGGCGAGCATACACTCGCGGGGCGAGTGTCTCCAGAATTGCAATTTCCACTATTTCTTGGCTTTCCTTGACTCCCGGAGCTTCACTTATTGACCTGAAAACACCAAAAGCAACCAAAAGCATAATTCTATCCAAAATAAGCTAAAAACTACACAAAAGACGCAAAACGAGTCAAAGTCCAACTTAGGAACAAAACAAGGCAAATTTGGGCGAAAACGAGAGTGAACTCGACTGATTGGCACATAAACCCTAGTTCATCTAGTCATAAAACTAGATAAGCCAGAGGCTTATCAAAGACGCTGCGTTAAGCTGGTATACCCAGCTACCGCCAGTGTCAATTGACACCTTTGACACGTTTATGATTAAATTCAATGCTCAGTTTGCCACGAGCCGAGCTCATCAAAAAACCTCGGCCTCGTTGGTAAATTTTAAGCAAGAAAAAAACGAGTCTCTGCGTGATTTTATGGCCAGGTTCAGCAAAGAGACTGTCCTGATCCGGAATCTCAGTGCCGATGTTGCACTACATACTATCTTGACCGGATTACGACCCGGCCCTTTCGCCAGACATCTAGCTCGGAAGCCTCCATCCAGCATGGATGAGTTGAGGAGAAAAGCTGCCGGATTCATTAATATGGAAGAAATAGAAGAGTCTAAGAAGAGAGAAAGAACCGATGATTCTGATAGACGAGAGGGGAAAGAGAAGAGGAGAGCTGGAGGTGACAAGCAGAAATTCAAAAAGACATCCGAGCATTTATATAGGGGGCCAAAGTATGAGCACTATACCCCCCTCAACACCAATCGAGCTCGGGTATTTGAGGAAGCCTACAACGCAGAACTTTTGCCACTCCCCAACCGTGGTCACACGCCCGAGAATGCTGATCGATAGAAGCATTATCGGTACCATCGTAACTACGGGCATACCACCGAGGAGTGCTGGGTCTTGCATGACAAGATTGAAGAGCTAGTGCAAGCTGGTCATCTAAATAATTTCGTTCATAGAAGTCACAACAATGGTGAAGGGCGTGGCAGAGGTAGAAGAAGAGGAGGCGACCAAAACCCGGGAAGGGGTGGTGGTTGGCAAAATGATGAAAGAAGAGAAAATAGGGAAGAGCAGAATGAAAGGAGGGCGGAGGATAATACTGTCCGAGGTGTAATAAATACTATTTCAGGTGGATTTGCGGGAGGGGGCACAACGAGTTCAACCCGGAGAAAACACCTGCGGGCTATTCTGTATGAACTTCGGTGAGTTGGCAAACCCCCGAGAATTTCCCCACCGATTATTTTCTCCGATGAAGACTTCTTGGGTGTGGATCCTAATCAGGACGACCCAATGGTAATCACTGTGCAATTGGCCAACTTCTCCGCTAAGAGAACTCTCGTCGACCAGGGAAGCTCAGCTGATATTCTATATTATTCAACATTTCAGAAGCTCGGGATCCCAGAAAAATCTATTCAGCCATACGACAGTAAACTCGTCGGTTTTGCTGGAGAGCAGGTGGATACCCAAGGATACATAGACCTCCTAACTACTTTTGGAGATAGCAAAACGTCCAAAACTATTCTGGTCAGGTACGTGTTAGTTAATGCAGTAACATCGTACAATATCTTGATTGGAAGACCATCCTTGAACGAGTTGGGAGCCGTGGTCTCTACTCCCCATCTTACTATGAAGTTCCCTTCCAACTCGGGAGACATAGTTACTATCCGGACTGATCAAAAAATGGCCATATAGTGCTATGCAGATAGTTTGCGTGTGAGCAAACTCAAATCTACACCTGAAGAAACACTAGAAAGAGGAAAAGACGAGTCTGTAAACTCGGTTAGTTCTCATTGAACTAGACCCGAGGATTGACATGCAAGAACAACGGCCACAACCCATCGAGGAGTTGGAAAAATTCCAGCTTGGATTACAGCCCGATCAGTGCACTAAACTAGGAGGTCAACTCGAGCCGAATTTAAAAGAAAAAATAATGGAAGTACTCCGGAGTAACGCCGATTTGTTCGCCTGGGTAACATCAAATATGCCGGGGATTGACCCCAATTTCTTATGTCACAAACTGGCAATCTATCCCGAGGCAAAACTGGTAGCTCAGCGGAAAAGGAGACTTGGTGAGGAAAGAAGAAAAGTGGTAGAAGAAGAAACAGCAAAATTGGTTACAGCCAACTTTATTCGAGAAATAGAATACACTACTTGGCTGGCCAACGTGGTTCTGGTTAAAAAAAGCAAACGGCAAGTGGCGAATGTGCACTGATTATATAGACTTAAACAAAGCTTATCCAAAGGATTCTTATCCTTTACCAAGTATTGACAGGTTGGTGGATGGTGCTTCCGGGTACAGAATCTTGAGCTTCTTGGATGCATACTCGGGGTACAATCAGATACGAATGTATCCCCCAGACAAGGAAAAAATAGCTTTTATAACCGAAGGCTCAAACTATTGTTAACGGGTAATGCCATTCGGATTAAAAAATGCTGGAGCAACCTATCAAAGGCTCATGGACAAAGTGTTTGAAAAACAGATCGGGAAGAACATGGAGGTTTACGTGGATGATATGGTTGTAAAATCCGATGACCACAACAATCATCCGAGGGATTTGGAAGAAATTTTTCAGCAATTAAGAAAGTACAATATGAGACTAAATCCAGAAAAATGTGTTTTTGGTGTCCAAGGCGGAAAATTCCTCGGTTTTATGTTGACACACCGGGGAATCGGGCCAATCCGGACAAATGCCGAGCCGTGATTGAAATGCGAAGTCCACAAAATGTTAAAGAAGTGCAACGGCTTGCAGGGCGACTAGCATCATTATCTCGGTTTCTCCCAGATCTGCAGAGAAAGCTCGGCCTTTCTTTAAATTGTTGAAGAAACCTCAAACTTTCGCGTGGACTGAGGAATGCGAGAAGGCCTTTGTTGACTTTAAGACCTTTCTGTCTTCACCGCCAATATTAACTCGACCTATCCAAGGGAAAGAGTTGTATTTATACTTGTCAGTCACCGAGTATGCCATCAGTGCGGTCATTGTTCAAGAAGTAGAGAAAACGCAAATGCCGGTGTATTTCATCGCAGAGAGTTCTTCATGACGCTGAAACACTGTATCAAGTTATAGAAAAGCTAGTTTTAGCTCTTATAACTGCAGCTCGGCGATTGCGTCCATATTTCCAGAGTCACCAGGTGATTGTCAAAACTGATCACCCTATTAAGCAAATTCTCAAAAAGCCTGAGTTGGCAGGCCGCATGATTGCTTGGTCGGTGGAATTATCCGAGTTTGGCCTCAAGTACGAGTTGAGAGGTCCCCTGAAAGCTCAATGTATCTCTGATTTCGTAGCCGAGCTCAATCCGCTGCCGATTACTGAAGATTTATGGTGGAATTTATATGTGGATGGATCCTCGAATGTCAAAGGCAGTGGAGCTGGGGTAATACTGGAGGGTCCGGGAGAGCTAATCCTAGAGCAATCATTAAAGTTTGAGTTCAAAACCTCAAACAACCAAGCTGAATACGAAGCCTTGATAGTAGGATTAATGTTGGCTAGGGAAATGGGAGCAAATGCTGTTAGATGCCGAAGTGATTCACAGCTGGTCACAGGTCAAACCCTGGAGAATACCAAACAAAAGAACCTCAACTTACCAGGTATTTATGTAAAGTAAATCAGTTAATTTCCAATTTTGAGAAATTTACTATTGAACGCATTCCCGGGGAAGAAAATACTCGGGCTGATCTACTGTCAAAATTGGCCAAAGACGAAGAGGCCAGGCCAAAGATAAGACAGTTATTCAGGAAACTATTAATGAATAGAGTATTACACTTGGAGAGGTGATGGCTAATGAACCAGTTGACCGAGAATGGATGACACCCATAAGGGAATATTTATCCTCAGGTACTTTGCCCCCAGATCACGTCGAGGCCAGAAAAATCAGGCTTAGAGCGAGTCATTTTGCTATTATTTCTGGAGAGTTGTATAAAAGGGGATTCTCGGTACCGATGTTGAAATGTCTAACTAAAGCCCAGTCAAAATATGTAATGGAAGAGGTTCACAAAGGAATCTGTGGTTTTCACTGCGGGGTAGATCGATGGCCTCCAAGGTAGTCCGAGCAGGATACTATTGGCCTACCATCCGAGCAGATTGTATCGAGTGGACGAAACAATATGATGAATGTCAAAGATTTTCCAATATAAGTCGTACCCCGCCCGAAGAACTTCACACATTGAACTCGCCTTGGCCCTTTACTATGTGGGGGATGGGTATACTTGGACCATTCCCCATAGCCAAAGGTCAAGTCAAATTTCTTTTGACCGAGAATGGATGACACCCATAAGGGAATATTTATCCTCAGGTACTTTGCCCCCAGATCACGCCGAGGCCAGAAAAATCAGGCTTAGAGTGAGTCATTTTGCTATTATTTCTGGAGAGTTGTATAAAAGGGGATTCTCGGTACCGATGTTGAAGTGTCTAACTAAAGCCCAGTCAAAATATGTAATGGAAGAGGTTCATAAAGGAATCTGTGGTTTTCACTGCGGGGGCAGATCAATGGCCTCCAAGGTAGTCCGAGCAGGATACTATTGGCCTACCATCTGAACAGATTGTATCGAGTGGACGAAACAATGTGATGAATGTCAAAGATTTGTCAATATAAGTCGTACCCCGCCCGAAGAACTTCACTCATTGAACTCGCCTTGGCCTTTTACTATGTGGAGGATGGATATACTTGGACCATTCCCCATAGCCAAAGGTCAAGTCAAATTTCTTTTGGTAGGCGTAGACTACTTTACAAAATGGATTGAAGCAGAACCTTTGGCAAAAATTACTACCCAGAAGGTACAAAAGTTCGTTTGGAAAAATATCATCTGCAGACATGGAATTCCCTTCACAATTGTCACCGATAATGGAAGGCAGTTTATAGATAAATCATTGCGAGAATTCTATGTCAATCTCGGTATTAAACATCATGTCACATCGGTGGAACATCCCCAAACCAATGGACAAGCCGAGGCAACCAACAAAGTCATTCTCGGAGAGCTGAAGAAGAGAGTGGGAAAAGCTAAAGGAGCTTGGGCAGAAGAATTTCCTACTATTCTTTGGGCCTACCACTGCACGCCACAATCCACTACTCAAGAAACACCCTTCAGGAAGACATACGGAACAGATGCCATGATCCTAGTTGAGGTCGGTGAGCCGTCTTTTCGGCGAATGCAATATGAGCAGAATGAGAATGAAAGCAACCTAAGGGTCGAACTTGACTTGGTGGAGGAGATCAGAGAAGAGGCTAAAATTAGAGAGGAAGCCTGCAAACGAAGAGCTACTCGGAGGTATAATTCAAAGCTAAAACCGAGGAGTTTCGTGCACGGGGACTTGGTGCTAAGAATGCAAGGAGAAGCAAGAAGAGATCATACCGAGGGCAAGCTAGCAGCGAATTGGGGAGGACCATTCCGAGTAGTAGAAAACTTAGGAAACGGAGCATACAGATTAGAAGAATTGTCGGGGAAATCTATTCCAAGAACTTGGAATGCTTCCCATTTGAAATTTTATTACAGTTGATATCTAGTGATGTACTCTTTTTCCTACCTCGGTATTTTATCCCAAAAAAGGGTTTTGACCGAGAAGGTTTTAACGAGGCACACCGCAGACTTTTCTTCTATCCAATAAAGAATTTATTATGAACATTAGTCCATTTTCTTATTTTGCCGATGTATTTACTATTATTCGGCGAATATTTAAATTGTTAAGGCCAAGTTTGAGCCTAAAGGCCGAGTACGAGCCATTAAATTGTTTAAGGCCAAGTTTGAGCCTAAAGGCCGAGTTCGAGACATTTAAATTGTTAAGGCCAAGTTTGAGCCTAAAGGCCGAGTACGAACCATTAAATTGTTTAAGGCCAAGTTTGAGCCTAAAGGCCGAGTTCGAGCCATTTAAATTGTTAAGGCCAAGTTTGAGCCTAAAGGCCGAGTACGAGCCATTAAATTGTTTAAGGCCAAGTTTGAGCCAAAAGGCCGAGTACGAGCCATTAAATTGTTAGAGGCCAAGTTTGAGCCTACAAGTCGAGTTCGAGCTATTAAATTATTAAGACCGAGTTCGAGCCTTGAAATTGTTAAGAGAAATCGAATTCGAGCATCAATTAAAGAAGAACAAAGTTTGAATCCAAAGGCCAAATATGAGCAATGAAATTATCAAGGAAACCGAGTACAATGTTGAAATTGAAAACAAGGCAGAGTTCAAGTATTAAAAAGTACTACAACTTAGTTACAAAGATGAGATCGAAAATAAGACCGAGTTCGAGCCTTAAAAATACGAAAAAAAAGGGGTTACAAATCTGAAATAGAAAATAAGGCCGAGCCGACCTCAAAATCCTCAGAACTGGAGCAAGACCAAGTGGCAAAACATTCTGGGATTAGGAGTAGGAACCCAGGTATCGCCAGTAGTCCCCCCACTCGGATGCCCCGACCTTCCTTTGGTGGAGGAAGTAATCACTTCCCCCCTGAGAAAGCTGGATGATGAGGCGCTCGGCCAGCTTCGGGAGGAGATGGTTGCTACCCCATTCTCCACCCCCGTAAACTGCTATTCTCCCAGTTAACATCCTTTTTAAAAGGATTAAATCACGAAAGGGATTCTGGATCCCATCTCCCAATTACATCCTTTTTGGTAGCTGTAAAGCTCAAAAAAGGATGTTAACTGGGAGAGAGGAACGTAAACCCCTAGCAATATTATGAAGATAATTACTCGGGTCAAAAGAGGATGAACTTTGCTGGTCAAAAAGATGAAGAATGAAAAAGCGAAGCAAACAAACATCCCTATTTATAAGGGGGAAGAGGCATTGGAAAGAGGAGATATGCGCTGGGAAAAGGTTTATTGAAAAAATAAATCTCGAAACTTAGCAAAAAACAGTAATTGCATGAACCCACTGGAATTTCCAAGGCACATAACGTGTGAACGCATATATGAAACGTGAATCATGCATTTAGCGTTTGATAACAACCAGTCGTTTTTTATACGAATGACAAAATATCTCGGCCTTAGTCGAAGTCTTGTTTAAACAGCCGAGCACGCAATACAAACAACGTCAGAATATAAAAATATTTCGGTCTTACTCGAAGTATTCGAAGAATATCTCGGCCGAACAAATGCTATAAGAGGAAGAGGAAGTCATCAAAATGCTGGAAGAGTTTTCATTAAATCAACGAGGATTACAAAGGGAAAACCCATTACAAGGGTATGAAAAACAAAAAATACAGTTACTCATCCCTATGGCTATCTTCAGCACCGACGTGGTTCTCGGGAGAATCTTCCCCCCTTCCTCCTCTGCCTCCTCTTCGGGAATAATGGGAACAAGTTCCCCATTTTGTACCTCTTTATTTACATCGGTATCCGAGATATCAATCCCCGGAGCGAGAATTTGAATCTGAGCGATGACTTTTACGAAACCTGCCCGATGCTCCTCAAGGATGCAATCGGTGGCCTCTTTCAAATCTTCCTGAACCTCCATCTTGGCCTTAGTCTCGGCATTCAAGTCGGCTCTAAGTTGTTCAATTACAACTTGAGCCTCCTTGAGCTCCTCCTCATCACGAGCTTTATCCTCTTCAGCACGAGCTTTATCCTCCTCAGCTAATTTTGCTTGGGAGTTCAACTCGGAGTTCTGACCATTAAGCTCGACGATGGTAGTATTCAGAAGATTATTGGCTTGGGCCAGCTCATTGCGCTCCGAGGAAATCTAGGCGAGATCCCCCTTCAGCTTCTCGATCGAAGCAAACTCAGCCTCCAAGTGCTGGGACTTTCTCTCAGTCTGTGTCAATTCTCGGCTACATAAACGGGCCGGAGCAGCAGCTCGGATACAGTAGACTGAGAGGGCCTCCATACTAGACTGAGCCCCATGCTGCTTAATTAAGCGGAGATCGGCAATCTTCAGGTAATGCGAGTCAAAAGAAGGGAAGGGGTTGAAGTCATCGCTCCAAAGAGACGAGGTTCCTGCCTTCAAAGAAGTGTTATACCACTTCAAGTCGGCAGGAAGAGGAAGTTTCTCCTCTCGCTCCTTAGCACCCGTCTCATGTGTGGTAGGACGTTTGGGACTCGGGCGAGGAGGGGAAGAATCTTCGGCATCAATTACCATCTCCTCCCTTTTTCTTTTTTGAGGGGCAGACGATGAAGTCCCCTTAGCAGCGGCCGAAGAAACTCTTTTCTTATTCTGCTTCTCGGTCGCTAAAGGACCCTCCTTCGGGGCAGATTTCAAAAGCTTTGAAAAGTCGAATTTCCCTATAATAACTGCCGAAAAGGAAAGCTGTTAGTACAGGAACACATACAAAAAAGATTTAAAAACTAAAAAGCCGAACACTTACTTTTAAAATCGGCTCTCTGAGTGGATGAAAAGGGGAGTTTCAGAAGACGTCCACAATGGAGAGGCCGAGGAAGTTTTTCTAAGATATCTACATCCCGTTTATCCTCGGCAGGAAGGGATTCGTATTCAAAACCAACAAATTTGGTAGGGGACGATTGCCAGTACAAAGGAAACCTGGCACATCCGTTTTCATCAAAAAAGAAGGAAAGGTGAGAATCCGAGGGGCGAACTCGGAAGAAGTCAACTTTGAAGTTTTTATACGATGATGTATACAAACTAATCAACCCTCTTCGGTTCAGCCCATTGAGGGAGATCCACCCAGTTTTCTCACCAAACCTTGTTTGGTAAAAGTACAGAAATTTGGGGGTGGTAGGCTCCATCCCGATGTATTGACAGAGAATTTGAAAGGCTTTTAAAGAAGCCCAACTGTTAGGATGAAGCTCAGTAGGTGCAACATTCATGGTCGTTACTCGATCAAGGAGAACAGATGAACTCGGACTCGTCTCCAGATGCCGAGATAGCAATCTCGGACAGAAGACGAGTGATTGAATCCGAAGATTGATAGCTAGAAAAATAAACCCCGACTTCGTCCCTAACCCAGGTATACCCAGGAAGGGTAATATCGGGAATAGGGTCTTTAGGAACCCTTTGGGGTTGTTTGCGTGCTTTGGGTTTGGAAATTTGGGGGGAGGGAGAACCAGACCCATAAGAACCAAACCTAGAATAAGACGACCCGAAAGAGGACGACCTTAATTGACCGACGTTTAGTTCCTGTGAAGGAACATAAGAGTTTGAAGGAGAAGTGTTCGACTCAGTAGACTCAGATGAACTCATATCCGGAAGTAAGAAATAAAACTTAGAAACACGAAAGAAGGAAGAAGGCTGGGCGTACCTGAAGAACGAAAGGCAGAAAAACGATTGCAGAAACTCGAAAACCAGAGTTGAAGAGCGAAAGAAGGTAATGGACGAGGAAGAACGAGGTGGAATTAGAAGAGATATTTATAAAAGAAAGATGCCAACGATTGATGAAGAGACACAATCAACGGTTCACGTTCCTTTAAATAAAAGAAGAAAAAGGGCGCGACTTTTAATTTTCCTCCCTCATTAAATCAGCGCGGAGCTCTAGGGTTACTCACCTATAACGTACAACATAAGGATGAAGGGGAATGATTGCCTTCTCTGACAGAAAAAAAGAGGGGGGGGGGGGGGGGGGGAAGGAAAATTCAGTTGAAATGACGGTTTGAAACACGGAAGGAAGAAAGTCTACGTGGCCGAAGTATAAGCTCGGTTTGATACTTGTCAGCTCTTTCTCTTATTTAAGCTCGGAGCTCGGGGGGCTTGTGTACTGACCGAAAATATAAGGCCGGATCGACCAAGCTTACTCCTGTAAATGGGCCTTGACCCAAACTCCTCCAAAGCCGAGGACTTGTTAATACACTTGTCGGCCGAGGATAAATACTCGGACCTATCCCACCATAGACCGCGGATGAAGACATCTCGGTCCCGTGCAATCCAGTCACAACTAACTTGGTCAAACATCTTACTTGATTATTCAAATATCTCTCCGTATAACTCGGAGCCTTATCCTTATCTAGTTATGATAACAACATAATTTTATTAGGATATCTAAAGATAGATACGATCTCAATAACAGTCCAACTAAAACTGTTATACCTAAAAATCTCTATAAATAGGGGATCAACCCCCTCACTTAGAACTACGTTGCTTTGGTTCCCACTTGGGATACGTAGGAGCAGAATATCAATTCTGTCAAGCTATTCCATAAATACTCCCACAGAGTTTCACCGGACGAGTATCTCTTACTTGAGATATTTGGACGGAATAAAATCGATAATTGATATTTAAAGGAAGAAAGACCTAAAGCTCATCACAAATTGATATCAATACTGGATATATCCTTTTAATCCAAATAAATGCTAATCAATTCGTAACATTTTATTCCAATCTTCGTTCAAATTATTTAAATTTAAATTTAGATTATATTATTTTTTTTGTTGGAGAACAATATTCATTTACTGAATGATATTGATTGTACAAATTTAATAATTACAATTAATGTTAGTCATTATAATAATTTATTCATTTACTTAATGATAGTGATCGTAAAATTATTATAATTATATTTACAAAGAGCATATAGTACATATCATATTTCTATTTCCTCTTGTATATATTTCATCAAGTGATATTATGATTTTTCATACCAATAATATTTGTCAAGAAGTTCAACTTCAATCAAGCTAACCATGCTTCCATGATCAACTTTGGTCATATGTATTTATTTATCTACGTGGAATGGTTAGATGGCAATAATGTACCTATTAAGACAAAATAAGACTCATTTCACAGTAATATAGTTGACAAAATATATAGAATAAGACTCATTTAAACCATCTAAACAAAGTTGAAAAAATTAAGATATTTCTATTAATTTAGGTGGGTATATTGGATTGGGATTTCATGAGATTTTAAAAAACTTTTTTATGACAAAAAAGTCAATGATATTCAATCCAGATTTTTAGATAATCACTACAAGAATTTTTTGTTTTTGCTACTAATTTTACCTACCAATAAAATTAGTAGCTAATTTGAAATTAATTAACTGCATTTTAACTGTCATATTTCTTATCTCATGTAAAACTACCGTATTAACTATTGCTTAAAACTCTCTCAATCAAGCTTTTTTTTTTCCCGGTAAACTCAAGTTTGTTTTCTTTATGGGCCAACTCAAGTTTGTTTTCTTTATGGGCCAAATATAACATTTTAACATTTCTCTCTTGGGCCACAATGGTATGAACCAAACTCTCTCTCTCTCTCTATCTCTCCACGCTTTCTCTGGATCTGTGATTTGAAGGTGAATTCAAAAAAGCTTCACCGTGTAATTGGTTTTCGCGTATTCGAGCTTCGGATTTTCGCTTCCAGGAAACAAATGCAGATTCAACTTCTTGCTTCTTCTCTGAAACGGTAATGCTCCAATTCTCAATTCTTCTTTGCTCATTTCTTTTTTCATTCGCTGATCGTTCTGAAAACCATTACTGTCGCAATGTTGATTTCTGATGTGAGGCATAGAAATCTCAAATTCGCGAGCTAGGTACTCTTTGAATTTTGATTTTACGAGAATCAAATAGTTTTTGTTTCAGTCATTTTGATTTTCTGCTCTTCAAAGTTATCAGGCACTATTAACTATGGATTTTTGCTTGTTGATTTTTGTTTTCGATCTTTTGTTAATTCTCACATGGTTTTGTTGCTGGAAATCTATTGGATATCTTTTGGTAATTTTCATCTTCAATGTGTTTGATAAAATGTCTGAGTCAATGTTGCTAGATAACAGTGTTTAATAAAATAGGAAGTAACTATTAATATTATTATGGTGGGAAGTGGAATCAGAACATATCATATGTCTAAATGAACAACATTATCGAATAATCTATACAAAGCATAAATGAAACTTCACTTGATAAATAATAAATTAAACAAACGGAATGCAAAAGAAAAGCATTTCAATTGAACATCATGAATTCTAATCCTTCAAATATATGACAGTTCTTTCAATGATAGTTAAATATAATGGATTTTAATGTCTATCATGTATATTACATCTTACTTATGTAAATAAGCAATGATAAACATATATTATTATTAAGCTTACTTCCTTTTAACACTTCTTTTTTTGGTTTCATGCTTTCATATTCCGGGGCAAGATGGTTGCACAGAGATATGTTGTTGATTTGAATAAGCTCCTTGTTTTCCAGGTAAAGGCACAATGCCTCAAGGTCTTGCAATTTGTTTCAAGCATGTTCAACATGCCTTGTCTTACAATATATTTTGGTTGTAATATACTTTTCATTTCAGTTTACACTTGGTTTGACTAAATTTATATGTTAACTAATTTTATATCTAATCATAACCCTTCAAACTATTATTCCTAGATCACATTAGAATATTCCCTATATAAGAATGCTATCAACGTATCTTTGATGTTTTTACAGATTGGGCATATTGGAGAAGCCTCATTTTTTGAAAGCCATATCTTGGAGGTATATATAATTGGTAAATTAATCAAATCAATTTCAAGGTATAGTTTCTTCAAGCTGTGTTCTTGACTTGTTACTACCTGGAATAGTTCTCTAGGATAATAATTAAAGCATTTGACCACACTATATTGGCTATACCGGTATCTATATTCTACCACATTATACTATATAAAGCAATTTCATATATTTATTACCTCTTTTCCAATGGTTTTCAAATAGTATAATTTATGATAAGAGGTTCCATGAATTTATGTTAGTTTTTGCTTTTTTGTCTGTGTCCAGTTCTGGAACTTAGTGAAGCTTATGTTAATTTTTAGTTTACTATATCTAGATATCAATTGGAAAAGAGAAAGTATTAGAGTTTAGTACAATCTTCTAGAACAACATGATTCAATGTTTTCCCCTTAAGCTTATATTTTAAGTGTGAAATGTGTTTGAATTAATTTGTAAGACTATCTTTTGGTATGTGCTGAAATCTTTGTCTGGGCTGCTAGTGCAACTAAGGCTCTATTGGTTTCTTCCTTGGGTGGTGATTTGTCCCCTTGTTTATGCTTTTCATTTTCTTCTATGGAGCTTCAGCAAGATTTGGTTCATTGGATGGTGGGGTTATTATAGTCCTTTGGTTGTGGTCCTCGTCTTTGCTTTGCAATTTGTCCTTTTCTTTACAGTAGAAATTGAGGTCACTACAAGATTTTTTGTTTTTTCCTACTAACTTTACCTAGAAATAAAATTAGCAGTTAGTTTGAAGTTAATTAATTACATATTAGCTACTAACTACTGTATTATCTTCTCTAAAAAAAACTACCATATTATCTTTTCTTTACTTAAAACTAATTTATAAACTCTTTCTCACTCTTTCTTCTCTCACCCTCGCTCTCAGTTCTCTCTCTCACAGCTCCTACCTCTACTCACTCTTCCCTTCAAAATTCAACGCTCTTCTTCGTATTTCTCTCAAATTTCTCGTTTTCACTGGTGAATTCATATTCAAATTGAAGCTTTTGTTTTGTTTTGATCGAATGGCTTCAACCAATTCAATCGTGCCAAGCCCCACGTAGGGTCGAAAGGTTCGGGTCATGGTCAGAGCCCAAGGTGAATAAATCACAAGGTGAAAATTTGGAGGGTGTAACCATCTCCTTCGGAGAACAATCTTCTAGGTATGGTTGCTGTTGCGATTTTATGAACAATTGCGAAAAAGAAGTGGTTGGTGCTTGTAGAATTGCAGTTTAGTGATTTAAATTGAGCTTTATGGGTTTTGTTGAAGAATGGAAAACCTAAACCTCTTTGGCATCTTAATTTTGAGCTTTGATGCTTGTCATTCTTGAATTGTTACCAATGATGCTTAATACTCTTGGGCTTATGGGGCTGTAAACAAATGTGTATAACCTGTTTGATAAAACTCTTAATTGAATGAAAAAAAAATTGAATACTGCTATGGCATTGCTTAATTTTATGGTTTCATGCTGGTTAGTAGTTGTGTGCATATCATTTAGTGTAAGGTGACTTTGTTATGGTGCAAGTTTGCTGTCAAGATTGAAGAATGTTAACGTTAAAGTGAATATTGATTTATAAATTATTAATTTCTCTTTTCAACCTTATAGCATTTGATAAGAACATGATCTTCCAAGTTTTACCAAATGATATGCTTTAGTTTTTGGGTGCACCTGTCCTATATGTATTGAGTATTTCATTCTTGTTTTTTATGGTGAAAAACATGGTTCTAGTGGCATGACTACTTTTCTTACTAAACTAAGGCTTGGTTACAGGTTGGAATTTGCAAGTCTAGTGCTGCAACAGTGCTTTATGCAGCTTGGCGACAGTCTTACTTATTAACACTAGTTAGCAAAGTGTTTTATACATATTGAGTATTTCATTCTTGTTTTTTATGGTGAAAAACATGGTTCTAGTGGCATGCCTACTTTTCTTACAAAACTAAAGCTTGGTTACAGGTTGGAATTTGCAAGTCTGGTGCTGCAACAGTGCTTTACGCAGCTTGGCGAAAGTCTTACTTATTAACACTAGTTAGCAAAGTGTTTTATGCAGCTTGGGAGAAGTGTTAATTTCTCCTTTCTTTCTCTTTGTTATGTTTGTAGATCTATAGTTGGCGCAAATGGGAAATTCAAGCAACGATGCCAACCGATGGAAATCTGCAAGGTACATAGCATAGAATGGTGCTTCATTAACTAATTATTATAAGAAGTTAGGAACTTTGCCAAAAAATTCTATTTTTACCTTGGCTTGTTATTCGAAGGGCTACATAGCGTAAAGAAGAGAATTTCAAGTTGTATTTTGATTTACTCTAGCTAGTTTGTGTTTTTTAGGATCTTTATAGCATTTAACTTATGATTCTTATTGGCAGTTCATTTATCGCCATGACAATCTCTTGGCACCCTATTGTGCTTATTGTACTTGTTCTGTGTGTTGATAACTTCAAGCGTGTAGGAGTTGCTAGACTCAATTCTTTGATTCCTTTATGTCAGTCCTCTACAGCTTAAAAGTGTGTATTATATGATTTTTCTGCATCCTACATAAGGAAATTTCCAATGAACAATGTTTACTAAAGCACCAATTTTGGTCACCCTTTAAGATTTTACACGTGTTTTTATTTTATTTCATTTCAGGGTTATGAAAAATAGAGTGTAGTGGATCCCCCCTTCTTATGGTCGAAGAATTGATGTTCCGGGCACAAGATATTGCAGCTTGATTTATGGACAGAACTTACTTAAGCGATATAGTGATTACAGGTAAGGATATTATTGTACCATTTACTTTTTAAAAGAATTTGGAAAAGGGTAGGAACTAGGCAAGCTTCCTTTTTTTTGAGGATTTAGCATAAATACAAATCATAGAGATAGAGAGGATAGCTTCTAGGGTGAACGGTGGTGCTAAATGTATAAATGAGGCTTTCAGCTTGCAATTATTAGCAAGTGCTTCCAAATTACAATGATGAATCCAGAAAGAGGTTCACAAAGCTTCTAAAATGTGTTTGCCTTTTGGACATGTCTAGCATGGATGCCTGATAGCATAGGTTTAACATATCTTGATTGCTTTATTTTTTGTGGCATAGCTAGTGACAGTGTACCTATTTCTTAAGATGAAAATGACTTTGTTGAAAGTTGGTCTCTATTCTTTTTGTTTTTCTTCATTTCTTGGGTACTGCTTCATTTTAACAGCTCTTTGTATTCTTTAAAAATGATGGAGAACATTTTGCTATCTTGTTGTTCCATGTTCTCAAGTGTTTCCTTGACATCAAGTGTGTAAGGTTGGTGTTATTAGTATGGGTGTGCTGATTTTGGTAAGAAAAGGAAAGGCATAAACAGATTAGGGGATGTGGTTATAAATAGCTGGACATTGTAAGGAGAAGGTGTTGTTTGGTAATAAACTCTGTGCTGGTGAATATTGGTTCATTCTTAATTAAGGATGTAGAGCTATTTTTTTTTTTGGTGATATGCATAACTATTTTTCCCTTCTAATTGCATCAGTAATTTGGTTTCATATAGTCGTATTATGGGTTATATCCTATTCTTATTTTCATGTCCTTCATATTGGTGGCTTCGTTGGATATGATATTTTGATACACTTTAGATTCTTTATTTAGTAGGTAGTTATTCTTAATTTTTCTTATTGTTTCAAGTTATATATAGTTCTTAGAATTTTTTTAAAAAAAGACTTGTAGTAAAAAAATTATCATATTTTCATAAACGATAAAAAGTTTATGAAAAGTATAAAGAGTTGGGAGGGAGGACGAGGAAGCAAAAACCCGCCCAATTGTCAAGTCTAACTAATATCACTCACTAAATTGATCCATAAAACATGTGTTTGGGATCAATTTGTGAGTTATTTTTTTCAAAATTTTTTTTTGAATTAGCTAGGAAATAATTACAAAACCGCTATGAAATTTAGCTATAAATTGGCCACAAAATCGCTAACAATATTGTAGCTATTTTAGCTAGAGAAAAACAAATTTGAAACAATGTAAGTACTAGGGATTAGCTACAAAGTAGCTAGAACTTAGTTAAGATTAGCTATGAATTAGCTAGAAAACTTTTCCTATCTAATTTGCCACTCAAATTATGCTACCATCAATTATGTAGCTTTTTCGTAGCAAATATGTAGCTAAATTTGTTTGCTAGAGATTAACTGTAAATTAGCTATTAAATTTGTCGTAGCTAATCAACGATTTTCTTGTAGTGAATATAATTAAGTCTTGTGGTATTCAATCAAGACTATTAAAAAAAAAATTCGGAGAGAATCCAAATCTAGGGATATTATCTGCTGGTATTCAAAAGTTTACTAATTTCGATGAATTGTTTTATATAATGTATTTTGTGAGACCTTTTAGTAAAAATTATACATATGAAATCCATCCCAAAATCCCATCCAAACCTGTGAGACTTTTTTATTCCTTGATTCCCGTTCTCATCACATTTCCGAGACTTTTTTCCCGTTCTGTTTCTTCTTTGGTTACGTTACAAGTTATTCTATGGTGTTACAGTACAAGTCCCCTTACTTTCTCATTTTTATCCGACGGTGAAAGTGGTGTTTGCATAATAGAAGAAAAAATCCCATGAGAATGAATTGTGCAAACGGTGTGGTATATTCATCTAAACCTTTGCTTATATATATATATATATATATATATATATATATATATATATATATGAGCCTGAATATAATTTTTTTGTTAACAAAAAAGTTAGGTTGAGAGGATGATGCCCCGGTAGGAAAAACCTTCGGACTCTACGGACTCTACAAGCATTTATTAAGGAATTTAATTTACCTCATATCAAAGAGATTAGTAGGGGTTCGAAGCTCTCACTCTGTCATGCTTTAGTAGACCAACTAATTAGGGTTACAAAATTGTATTGGATTTTAATTTTTTTACTAAAAATTATTTTTTTATTATCTTTTTCATTGACTCTTATAACTTTTAATGTTTGTTAATAAAATCACGTGTTTCTTTCAAATCTTATAAATCCATCCATATTGTCCACTAAAATCCAGAAGACTTTTTTAGGTCAAAAAAATATTTTAAAATCTCAATTGAATATATCCCTTGAGACACCCCCTTGAGATTAGATGCATATAATTTAAAGTTTTAAACTTCATGTTGCATTAATATATAAGATAAAAATAAAAATAAAATAAATTTGAAGAAAACGTTACATTGCAAGTGCATGAGGGATCCCAGGAAGAAGCTAGGAACATTTTCAAGGTCTTGTTTAGAGAGAGGAGGTGAATAGCGATCAATATAAAGATTGATTCTTCTATGAGCATAAATGTGATTTGAAGGATTGATTCCATGGTTGATTTGAAGAATAAATGTTTTGAATTATTTGAAACACCTCCTTTATTATCTCTCCTTATCCTCGGTCTTTCTATCACAATATAAACGGAAACCGAAATTATGGAGTTAAAGAAGGAATCATAATGCCTCGAATTAAAAATGTGATTGATGAGAATATGCTGGTTCAAATATTAACTAAATATGTTATTTTTGAATACTATTGATCTGATATGAAAATTTTTAATGCAATTTCAACCGCTCATTTTTAATGAAAATATTGGGAAAGCTATATTCATGGAAGAAATAGTGAGAACAGATGGACGTGGGCATAATCTAGACGGTGTGTTTGGTTCAACGGAACGGAGGGGAGGGGAGGGGAGGGGTTTTAATTAGATATTATGTTTGGTTGGGAGGAGGGGAGGGGAGGGGAGGGGAAATAACTCTTTTCTTGTTTGGTTCACAAGGGGAGGGGATGCATTTTTAAACTAATTTACTTTTATACCCTTTTTAATTTTATATCCTTTTGGATTTTTAAATTTTATTAAGCTTAATTTCGTCATATCAGTTAAAATATTTTAAAGTTACCTCCCATCCCCTCCAAATCCCCCAATATTGGAGGGGAGTCAAAATGGATCCAAGAGGGATTTTGCTCCCCTCCCCTCTCAAAATTTGAACCAAACATATAAAATTTAAAATATTCCCTCCCCTTCCCTCCCCTCCCCTCCAACCAAACATAGTGTAAGAGTCAACTAAAGAGCAAGTGACAAAACTTGTGTGCAATAAAACAATTGTAATGTTGCAAATGGTCGAAAATACTATCCCTCCAATTATTATAATTTATAATGAACCCCTAAAAACTGACCAAAACAAAAGAAATATGAAGTGAATTAGTATTAGAAAAAGCAAAAAAAAAGAAAAAAAGAAAAAAAGGGAAAGAAATGGATTTGTAAGTAAGGGAAGGAGGTTACCCGGGGTTTCCATCTTTAACTAAATAACTATAAAGGGGGAATGTGACGATGGAGTCTAACAGTTCTTAGTGCTCCCCGACTTCAATCTGCAAGAGCAATGTATTTGTAAGCAATTTGCAGAAAAGAAACACACCATGAATGAATTGCAGAGAAAGCTAGCAATAATGCAATAAGCTCAATCACAAGACATTTGATCTTAATCTTAATTAATACACATACTGGAGAACCATTTCCATTGCCATCTTACCACTAAAAACACGATTTATTATACATTATACATGTTAATAAAGCAAGGAAGACAATTCAACCTACCATCGAAATCGCGGCACTATGAAAAAAGTTGTTTCGCATCTAGAAGCAATGGAACATTTATAGACAACACAGGTATTGAAATCAGAGAACAGGAAATAAGAAATAACTTTTATTTTGGACCGATTGATTGTGAATCAATAAAATTGAATTGCTGCCCATAATAATAGAATCCCTTGATGCTTAAAAATCTTTTATAATCAATGCATAGTTGCTATTTCAAATTTAAATTGACGTTTTTTGCGTCCAAATGGTTTCACGGATAGTAAATCAGAAATAAATTTACTCATTACTCACCATATCTTTTCGATTTTCTCGGGGGAGGTAACATTAATATTACCCCAAACCATTTACAAAAAGGAGATACCATCCAATATAAATAAAATACTATCCTAAAAGGAGTATAGTATTAACTTACAAAAGTTAAGTCCCAAAATATAACAAAAGCTGGAAAACCACCCAGCACGAGGTTGAAAATAAAAGATTAACCAGACCTCAACATTATACATTAAGAACCAAAGAAGAGAGCATTAAGAGTAACTGAGCATGAAAGCCACCCTGCCCCTGCAGAAAACAGAAAAACTGAGCAGACCCCATGTTGTATATCTTGTCTTCAGGCAGCACGAGCACAACACCAAGTCATGAACACACCAACAAACCTGAAACTCACGAATAAATCACAATAGCCTGAGGCGTGTGGAATCACACTGCCCTCAAGGGTTTATCCGCGGGATGCGCAAACCCCCCAGGATACAACAGACCCCTCCCAGCAAATGAGCCGAGGTAACAGAACAGCAAGAAAAATAATACAGATTGTACTGGCCGAAGATATAAGGCCGAAGATTGTCGATACGACCGAGCTCATTCTTCTAAGTGGGCCGTGCCCCGAATTCCTATAAAGCCGAAGACCTATTAATGCACTTGACACCCGAGGATAACTACTCGGGCCTATTCCACAGCAGGCCACGGATGAAGATATCTCGGCCCCGAGCTATCCAAACCCACAATCGATCGGGCCGAATATCTCGTTGGGTCCAAATATCTCTCCGTATAACTCGGAGCCTTATCCTTATCATTATCTAATCGCAATAACAGTCCGATCCTAACAAATAGGATCTCAACAACGATCAAACTCAAACTTTACACCAAAACATCTCTATAAATAGGGGTCCAACCCCCTCACTTAGAACTACGTTTGCTTTGATTCCCATTTGGATACGTAGGAGCAGAATTCCGATTCTGTCAAGCTAATTCCAAAACACTCCCACAAGACCTTCTCCGGACGAGTATCTCCCACCTGAGATATTTGGACGGAACATTTGGCGCCGTCTGTGGGAATCGAAGCAAAATTTTCCCATACCACAAACAATGGTGAGAACAAGAAGCGGGAACTGCAAGAGAGAGGAGCCAGAGAATGCCAACAATGGGGATAATGGAGAACGATCCATAAACCCAGCAATAACAACCGACAATCCAATTATTCAAGAACTCCTCGCACAAGTGGCAATGCTGAGAAGGAAGAATGAGGAGTTTCGGCGGCAGAACAGCCGTCGTGAACGAGAACAAAGCAGAGAAAGGTCCGCCTCTTCTCCTCATGAGAGAGAGCGTCGGACAGCATAGAATGAGGGATCCAGAAACACGCGCAGAGAGGGAGGCCAACAACCCCGGGTTTCTCATCATGTTGACCGAGCGGACGAGGGGGAATTTCCTAGGCAGGCCCCTGAACTTTCACTTCAGGCAAATAGGCCTAATGAAAAGGCCGGCGTGGGGAGGCCGAGACATCCCTTCACCGATGCCATCATGGAGGTTCCTCTACCAGCCAACTACAAACCAATAAACATTGACAGGTATGATGGCACCTCGGACCCGGAACGTCATTTAGATGCTTTCACTACTCAAATGTACCTCTTTACCGACGATGATGTTGTCATGTGTAAAGTCTTTCCAACTACTCTGAAAGATGCTGCATTGAGCTGGTATACCCAGCTACCGCCAGCATCAGTTGACTCCTTTGACACATTCATGACTAAGTTCAATGCTCAGTTTGCTATGAGCCGAGCTCATCAAAAAACCTCGGCCTCGTTGGTAAACTTTAAGCAAGAAAAGAACGAGTCTCTACGTGATTTTATGGCCAGATTCAGCAAGGAGACTATCCTCATCCGAAATCTTAGTGCCGATGTCGCACTACATACTATCTTGACCGGGTTACGGCCTGACCCTTTTGCCAGACATCTAGCTCGGAAGCCTCCAACCAGTATGGATGAGTTAAGGAGAAAGGCTGCCGGATTCATCAATATGGAGGAAATTGAAGAATCTAAGAAAAGGGAAAGAACTGATGATTCTGATAGACGAGAAGGGAGAGAGAAGAGGAGGGCTGGAGGTGATAAGCAGAAATTCAAAAGCACATCCGAGCATTTACATAGGGGACCGAAGTATGAGCACTATACCCCCCTCAACACCAACCGAGCTCAGGTGTTTGAGGAAGCCTACAACGCAGAACTTTTGCATCTCCCCAACCGTGACCACACACCCCAGAATGCTGATCGACAGAAGCATTGTCGGTACCATCGTAACTACGGGCATACCACCGAGGAGTGTTGGGTCCTGCGGGACAAGATTGAAGAGTTAGTGCAAGCTGGCCATCTGAATAATTTTGTTCGGAGAAGTCACAACAATGGTGAGGGGCGTGGCAGAAGTAGAAAAAGAGGAGGTGGCCAAAGCCCGAGAAGGGGTGGCGGTCGACAAAATAATGAAAGAACAGAAACCAGGGAAGACCAGAATGAAAGGCGAGAGGAGGATAATACTGTCCGAGGTGTGATAAACACTATTTCAGGTGGATTTGCAGGGGGAGGCATGACAAGTTCAGCTCAGAGAAAACACCTGCGGGCCATTCGGGCTGTCAACTCGGTAGCAGGCAAACCCCCGAGGATTTCCCCACCGATTATCTTTTCCGACGAAGACTTCTTGGGTGTGGATCCTAATCAGGACGACCCTGTGGAAATCACAGTGCAATTGGGCAACTTCTCAGTCAAGAGAACTCTCGTCGACCAGGGGAGCTCGGCTGGTATTTTATATTATTCAACATTTCAGAAGCTCGGGATCCCAGATAAATCTATTCAGCCATACGACAGTAAGCTCGTCGGCTTTGCTGGGGAATAGGTGGATACCCGAGGATACATTGACCTCCTAACTACTTTTGGAGATGGCAAAGCGTCCAAAACTATTCTTGTCAGGTACGTGTTGGTTAATGCAGTAACATCGTACAATGTCTTAATCGGAAGTCCATCTTTGAACGAGTTGGGAGCCGTGGTCTCTACTCCCCACCTCACAATGAAGTTCCCTTCCAACTTGGGAGACATAGTTGCTATCCGGGCTGATCAGAAAATGGCCAGATAGTGCTATGCTGATAGTTGGCGTGTAAGCAAACTCAAACCTACACTGCAGAAACACTAGACAGAGGAAAAGACAAGTCTGTAAATTCTGTTAGCTCTGTTGAACTAGACCCGAGAATGGACATGCAGGAACAACGGCCACAACCCATCGAGGAGTTAGAGAAGTTCCAGCTCGGATCACAGCCCGATCAGTGCACCAAGCTCGGCGGTCAACTTGAGCCGAATTTAAAATAGAAAATAATGGAAGTGCTCCGCAGCAACGCCGATTTGTTCTCCTGGACCACATCAGACATGCTGGGGATTGACCCCGATTTCTTATGCCGCAAACTGGCAATCTGTCCTGAGGCAAAACCAGTAGCTCAAAGGAAAAGGAGACTTGGTGAGGAAAGGAGAAAAGTGGTGGAAGAAGAAACAGCGAAGTTGGTTAAAGCCAACTTTATTCGAGAAGTAGAATACACTACTTGGCTAGCCAACGTAGTTCTGGTCAAAAAAGCAAATGGCAAGTGGCGCATGTGCACTGATTACACAGACTTAAATAAAGCTTGTCCAAAGGATTCTTATCCTTTACCGAGCATTGATAGGTTGGTGGATGGTGCCTCCGGGTACAGAATTTTGAGCTTCTTGGATGCATACTCGGGGTACAACCAGATCCGAATGTATCCCCCAGATGAGGAGAAAACAACTTTCATAACTGAAGGCTCGAATTATTGTTACCGGGTAATGCCATTTGGATTGAAAAATGCTGGAGCTACCTACCAAAGGCTCATGGACAGGGTGTTCGAAAACAGATCGGAAGGACTATGGAGGTTTATGTGGATGATATGGTCGTAATATCCGATGACCACAACAACCACCCGAAAGATTTGGAGGAAATTTTTCAGCAGCTGAGAAAGTATAATATGAGGTTGAATCCGGAAAAGTGTGTTTTCGGTGTTCAGGGTGGAAAATTCCTCGGTTTTATGTTAACTCACCGGGGAATTGAGGCCAATCCTGATAAATGCCGAGCTGTGATTGAGATGCGAAGCCCACAGAATATTAAAGAAGTGCAACGACTTGCAGGGCGGCTGGCATCATTATCTCGGTTTCTCCCCAGATCTGCGGAGAAAGCTCAACCTTTATTTATATTATTGAAGAGGCCTCAAACCTTTGCGTGGATCGAGGAATGGGAGAAGGCCTTTGTCGATTTCAAGGCCTTTCTGTCTTCACCACCAATATTAACTCGACCTATCCCAGGGAAAGAGTTATACTTATACCTGTCAGCCACCGAGTACGCCATCAGTGCGGTCATTGTGCAAGAAGTAGAGAAAGTTCAAATGCCGGTGTACTTCATCAGCAGGGTCCTTCATGATGCCGAAACCCGGTATCAAGTCAGAAAAGCTGGTTTTGGCCCTGGTAACTGCAGCTCGACAATTGCGTCCGTATTTCCAGAGTCACCAGGTGATTGTCAAAACCGATCACCCGATTAAGCAGATTCTCAAAAAGCCCGAGTTGGCAGGCCGTATGATTGCTTGGTCGGTGGAGTTATCCGAGTTCGACCTGAAATACGAGTCAAGAGGTCCTCTGAAAGCTCAATGTATCTCCGACTTCGTAGCCGAGCTCAATCCGCTGCCGATAACCGATGATATATGGTGGAATTTGTATGTAGATGGATCCTCAAATGTCAGAGGCAGTGGAGCTGGGGTAATACTGGAAGGCCCGGGAGAGCTGATTCTGGAGCAGTCATTAAAGTTTGAGTTCAAAACCTCGAACAACCAAGCCGAATACGAAGCCTTGATAGCAGGGTTAATGCTGGCTAAGGAAAGGCTGTTAGATGCCGAAGTGATTCACAACTAGTCACAAGACAAATCTCTGGGGGGTACCAAACGAAAGAGCCTCAGCTTACCAGGTATTTATGTAAAGTCAATCAGTTAATTTCCAGCTTTGAGAAATTTACTATTGAACACATTCCCAGAGAAGAAAATACTCGGGCCGATCTACTGTCCAAATTGGCCAGTACGAAGAAACCGGGCCATCATAGAACAATTATTCAAGAAACTCTCAATGAACCGAGTATCACGTTTGGAGAGGTGATGGCCAACGAGCCGGTTGACCGAGAGTGGATGACACCCATATGGGAGTATTTATCCTTAGAAACTCTGCCCCCAGATCACGCCGAGGCCAGAAAGATCAGGCTCAGAGCAAGTCACTTTGCTATTATTTCCGGAGAATTGTATAAATGGGGATTCTCGGTCCCAATGTTAAAGTGTCTGACCAAAGCTCAGTCAAAGTATGTGATGGAAGAAGTTCACAGAGGAATCTATGGTTTTCACTGTGGGGGCAGATCAATGGCCTCCAAGGTAGTCCGAGCAGGGTACTATTGGCCTACCATCCGAACCGATTGCATCGAGTGGACGAGACAATGTGATGAATGTCCAAGATTTGCCAATGTAAGTCATACCCCACCCGAAGAACTTCACACAGTAAACTCGCCTTGGTCCTTTGCTATGTGGGGAATGGACATACTGGGACCATTCCCCATAGCCAAAGGTCAAGTCAAATTTCTCTTGGTAGCGGTGGACTACTTCACAAAATGGATTGAAGTAGAACCTTTGGCAAAAATTACTGCCGAGATGGTACAAAAGTTTGTGTGGAAAAATCTCATCTGTAGGCACGGAATTCCCTTCGCAATTGTCACTGATAACGGAAGGCAGTTTATACACAAGACATTGCGATAATTCTATGTCAATCTCGACGTTAAACACCACGTCACATCAGTGGAGCATCCCCAAACCAATGGGCAGGCCAAGGCGGCCAACAAAGTCATTCTCGGAGAGCTGAAGAAGAGAGTGGGTAAAGCCAAAGGAGCTTGGGCAGAAGAGTTGCCAAGTATTCTTTGGGCCTACCACTGCACGCCTCAATCCACTACTCAAGAAACACCCTTCAGGCTGACATATGGAACAGATGCCATGATCTCAGTTGAGGTTGGTGAGCCGTCTTTCCGACGTATGCAACATGAGCAGAATGAGAATGAAAGCAACTTAAGGGTCGAACTTGACTTGGTGGAGGAAATCAGAGAGGAGGCTAAAATCATGGAGGAAGCCTGCAAACAAAGATCTACTCGGAGGTATAATTCAAAACTGAAACCGAGGAGTTTCCTGCGCGGAGACTTGGTGCTAAGGATGAAAGGAGAAGCAAGGAGGGATCATACGGAAGGCAAGCTAGCAGCAAACTGGGGAGGGCCATTCTGAGTGGTAGAAAACTTGGGAAATGGAGCATATAGGTTAGAAGAATTGTCAGGGAAGCCTATCCCGAGAACTTGGAATGCTTCTCATTTAAAATTTTATTATAGTTGATGTATATAGTCAGGTGATGTACTCTTTTTCCTACCTCGGTATTTTGTCCCAAAAAGGGTTTTGACCGAGAAGGTTTTAACGAGGCACACCGCAGACTTCCTTTTTATCCAATAAAAGAACTTATTGTGGACATTGTTCTATTTTCTTAATTTGCCGATGTATTTATTCCGCGAACATTAAATTTTTAAGGCCAAGTTTGAGCCTGAAGGCCGAGTTCGAGCCAATTAAATTGTTTAGGGCCAAGTTTAAGCCTGATGGCCGAGTACGAGCCATTAAATTTTTAAGGCCAAGTTTGAGCCTGAAGGCCGAGTACGAGCCATTAAATTTTTAAGGCCAAGTTTGAGCCTGAAGACCGAGTACGAGCCATTAAATTTTTAAGGCCAAGTTTGAGCCTGAAGGCCGAGTACGAGCCATTAAATTTTTAAGGCCAAGTTTGATCCTGAAGGCCGAGTTCGAGCCAATTAAATTTTTAAGGCCAAGTTTGAGCCTGAAGGCCGAGTACAAGCCATTAAATTTTTAAGGCCAAGTTTGAGCCTGAAGGCCAAGTACGAGCCATTAAAGTTTTAAGGCCAAGTTTGAGCCTGAAGGCCGAGTTCGAGCCAATTAAATTGTTTAGGGCCAAGTTTGAGCCTCAAGAACAAGTACGAGCCATAAAATTTTTAAGGCCAAGTTTGAGCCTGAAGGCCAAGTTCGAGCCAATTAAATTGTTTAAGGCCAAGTTCCAGCCTTTGAAATTATTTAAGTGAAATAGAATACGAGCAGTAAGAAGAACAAAATTTTGATCTAAAGTCCGAGTTCGAGCCATTAAATTTTTTTAATGAAACCGAGTACAATGCCGAAAGTAAAAACAAGGTACGAGTCGAGTACTAGAAAGTACTACGACTTAGATACAGAGCTGAAATTGAAAATAAGGCCCGCACGGTTGGCCAGTAGTTCCCCCAATTAGAACAGGGGCAAGGCCAGTTGGCCAGTAGTCCCCCCAATCGGACGCCACGACTTTCCCTCGAGGGAGGAAGTAATCACTTCCCCCTGAGAAAGCTGGACGATGAGGTGCTTGGCCTGCTTCGGGAATAGACGGCCACTACCTCTTTCTCGACTCCCGGAAGTTGCTGTTCTCCCAGCTAACATCCTTTCTAAAGAGATTACGCCATGGAAGAGATTCTGGATCCCATCTCCCAATTACACCCTTTTTGACATCTTTAAAGCGTGAAAAAGGATGTTAACTGGGAGAGAGGAGCGTAAACCCCTAATACTATTATAGAACTACTCGGGTCGAAGAAGGACGAATTTGGATGGTGGAAAAGAATGAAGAATGAATAATTGAAGCAGTGAAACAACCCTATTTATAAGGGGGGAGAGGCATTGGAAAGGAAAAAATATGCGCTGGAAAAAGGTTTATTGAAAAAATAAATCTCGAAACTCAGCAAAGAGCAGTAATTGCATGAACCCACTGGGGTTTCCAAGGCACATAGTGTGTGACCATATATGCAAAACGTGAATCATGCATTTCACATGTGACAACAACTATCCATTTTTGATACAGATGGCAGAATATCTCGGCCTTAGCCGAGATCTTGTTTAAACAAGCCGAACACAACGTCGGAATATAAAAATATTTCAAAGAATATCTCGACCAAACAAAAGCTACAAGAGGAACAGGAAGTCATCAAAATGGTGGAAGAGTTTTCATTAAGTCAATTAAAGTTACAAGGGCAAAAGCCCATTACAAGGGATGAAGAAAACAAAAAACGAAAACAGTTACTCGTCCCTAGGACTTTCTTCGGCATCGATGTGATCCTCGGGAGAATCTTCCACCCCTTCCACCTCCTCTTCCTCTTCGGGAATAATGGGAACAAGTTCCCCATTCAACACCTCTTTAGTCACATCGACACCCGATATATCAACCCCCGGAGCGAGAATTTCAACTTGAGCAATGGCCTTTGCAAAACCTTTCCGATGCTCCACAAGAATGCAGTCAGTGGCCTCTTTCAGATCCTCCTGAATCTCCATCCTGGCTGTAGTCTCGGCCTCCAGGGCAGCCTTAAGTTGCTCGATTTCAGCTTGAGCCTTCTTGAGCTCTTCTTCAGCGCGAGCTCTACCCTCTTCAGCCCGAGCTTTATTCTCCTCAGCAAATTTTGCTTGGGAGTTAAGCTCGGAGTTTTGGCCGTTCAGCTCGGTAATGGTAGTACTCAGGAGATTGTTGGCTTTGGCCAGCTCATCACGCTCCGCGGAGGTCCGGGCAAAATCCCCCTTTAGCTTCTCAATAGAAGCAAGTTCAGCTTCCAGATGCCGGGATTTCCTCTCAGTCTCCACCAAATCTCGGCTACAAAATCGGGCTAGAGCGGCAGCTCGGATGCAGTAGGCCGAGAGGGCCTCCATGCTAGACTGAGCCCCTTGTTGCCTGATTAATCGGAGATCAGCGGGCTTTAGGAAGTTCAGGTCAAAAGAAGGGAAGGGGTTGAAGTCTTCGCCCCAGAGAGACGAGGTCCCTGCTTTTAGAGAAGTGTTATACCACTTCACCTCGGTAGAAGGAGGAAGTTGTTCTTCTCGCCCCGTAGTTCCCGTCTCGTGAGTGGTAGGGTGTGGGGGACTTGAGCGAGGAGGGGAAGAATCTTTGACGTCAACCACTACCTCTACCCTCTTTCTTTTGTGAGGGGCGGATGATGAAGCCCCCTTGGCAGAGGCCTTAGCAGTGGCCGGAGGAAGTCTTTTCTTCTTCTTCTCGGTAGTGGAGGGACCCTGACCCTCTTTCGCAGCAGATTTCAAAAGCTTGGAGAAGTCGAATTTCCCCATAATGACTGCCAAAAAGAAAAATTGTTAGTACAGGAACACATACAGAAAATAGCTGAAAACTAAAAAGCCGAACACTTACTTTTAAGGTCGGCTCTCGGAGTGGATGAAAAGGGGAGTTTCAGAAGACGTCCACAATGGAGAGGCCGAGGAAGTTTTTCTAATATATCTATATCCCGTCTATCCTCGGCAGGAAGGGATTGGTATTCGAAACCAACGAATTTGGTAGGGGAGGATTGCCAGTATAAAAGGAAACCTGGCGCATCCATTCTCATCAAAAAAATGGGAGGAGTGAGAGCCCGATGGGCGAACTCGAAAGAAGTTGACTTTGAATTCCTTATACGATGATGTATATAGACTAAGCAGTCCTCTCCGGTTCATCCCATTAAGGGAAATCCATCCCGTTTTCTTACCAAACCTTGTTTGGTAAAAGTACAAAAATTTGGGAGTAGTGGGCTCCATCCCGATGTATTTACACAGAATTTGAAAGGCTTTCATAAAAGCCCAACTGTTGGGATGAAGCTGAGTAGGTGCGACATTCATGGTTCTCAGAATGTCGCACTCAAACTCAGTGAAAGGAAGGGACACGCGCAGCTGTGCAAACAGTGTTTTGTACATGTAGGTAAAAGGGGGCTCAGAAGGATGAGCCCTGAGGAAAACATACTCGGTACCCGAGCATGGGGAACAAATAAACTGGGATTCGTCTCCGGACGCCGAGATATTAATCTGAGACCGAAGATGAGCAATCGAATCTGAAGACTGAAAGTCAGAAAAATAAGCCCCAACTTCGCCCTTAACCCAGGAATACCCAGGTAGGGTAATATCGGGAACAGGGTCTTTTGGAACCCTTTGGCGTTGTTTGCGAGCGACGAGTTTGGAAATTTGGGGGGAGGGAGAACCAGACCTAGAAGAGTCGGACCCAGAAGAATCAGACTCAGGGGAAGACGACCTGGAGGAGGACGGTCCCACCTGACCGATGCTTGGTTCCTGTGAAGGAACAGAAGAGGTGGAAGGAGAACCCCTAATTGGGGAAACCTGGCGCTCAATCAGAGGCGAGGTGTTCGACTCAGAAGACTCGGACAAACTCATATCTGGAAACAGAAAATAAACTTAGAAGCACGAAGGAGGGAAGAAGACTGGGCGTACCTGAAGAGTGAAAATCAGGAAAGTAATGGCAGAAACTTGAAAGACAGAGATGAAGGGCGAAGGAAGATAGGCAAGGGAGAGTGAGGTGAAACAGGAGAAGGTATTTATAGCTACCACGATTGATGATGAGATACAATCAACGGTCCTTGTTTCTTGAAATAAAAAGGCACGAATTTTAATTTTCCCCTCATTAAATGGGCGCGGAACTCTAGGGTTACTCACCTGTGGCGTGCCTCAAAAGGATTAAGGGAAATGATTGCCTTCTCTGACAAGAGGAAGAGTCAGTTGAAATGACGGCTTGAAATGACGGTTTAAAACACAGAAGGAAGAAAGTCCAGCAGCCGAAGAATGAGCTCGGTTCCATACTTGCCAGCTCTTTCGCTCATTTAAGCTCAGAGCTCGGGGGGCTTGTGTACTGGCCGAAGATATAAGGCCGAGGATTGTCGATACGACCGAGCTCATTCTTCTAAGTGGGCCGTGACCCGAATTCCTATAAAGTCGAAGACCTATTAATGCACTTGACACCCGAGGATAACTACTCGGGCCTATTCCACAGCAGGCCACGGATGAAGATATCTCGGCCCCGAGCTATCCAGCCACAACTGACTGGGCCGAATATCTCGCTGGTCCAAATATCTCTCCGTATAACTCGGAGCCTTATCCTTATCATTATCTAACTGCAATAACAGTCCGGTCCTAACAAATAGGATCTCAATAACAGTCAAACTCAAATTGTTACACCAAAATATCTCTATAAATAGGGGTCCAACCCCCTCACTTAGAACTACGTTTGCTTTGATTCCCATTTGGATACGTAGGAGCAGAATTCCGATTCTGTCAAGCTAATTCCAAAACACTCCCACAAGACCTTCTCCGGACGAGTATCTTCCACCTGAGATATTTGGACGGAACACAGATGAAGCAGACAATATAACCCAGAAAAAAAGAATAGACGAGAGAGTAATTTTTGTGAGAAGAAAAATTGCAGAATTATTTTCTAATGCTCTACACGGTAGTTCTCTGACTTTCAAAGAGTGAGGTATCAGTTTATTTAAAATTAGAAAAGAAGGCCATTCAAAACCATATCCTCCAGCTGCACGTTTCCTCTTTTAAAGGATAAGATCAAAGTTAAAACCTTAACTAACCAAGTTAAGGTGATTGAAGACGTTAAAGTCTTGGTCAAAGGTGCTGCACGTTGGAGCATATTAAGGAAGGTGTGGAGCTTATTACGCAACCGGATTTTTCCGGATAAAATCAAAACAAATTCTTTTAATTAACCAACTTAACATTGGACATGTGATTAAAGTTGTTAAAGTGGTCAAAACTGTTAGTTCAAGCAAGTTTAAATCAAGTATGACTAAGTCAAAATAAAATATGTTTTCTCAAATATAATATTATTTTTACAAAAAATAATTTGACAAAATAATAAAAATTAACCAAATTTATTTTACACCTGTTGTGTATTAAAAACACAACCAAAATCCAATATTTAACTTTTGAAATATCTCAAAATATCCAACACCCCAAACATATATATTGAAAAACCCATGCTGGAAGCACAACTCCACAGAAAGCAAAGGAGAAGAATCCAACCAAAATATCACAAAAAACAACCACCAGATGCATAATTGGTGAAACCGAAAAAGGGAGAACCATCTGTAACCACAACATTGGCTTTACTGCATTATAGATTATGCCCAACAATACCAAAATATCACCTCAACCATACTTGCCAGGCCAATGAATTAACTCTTGAGAAGCCTGCTTATAGCACAACAAAGCTAAAAATCACTGTTACTTGTGAGACAGTTGCAATCATTCTTCTCAAAAAACATTCCCCATTTTGAAGACCCGAAAAACCAAATCAGAAGCAGTCATTGTAGGTGCACCAATAAATGGTCTAAACCACAGATAACCAACAGTCAAGTAATATGAAGAGAACTCCAGAAAATTCCAACCCCTTATGAGTTATGACTTATGACATACATCCTCCTACCAAAAAAAATGAACAAAACCACCCAGGATTACCTCTTTCCAGGAATTACAGATATCACAAGCAACAAGAACAAGAGTATAGGCCAGAACACTGACACAACACACGCAACCATTTATTGTAGTTCGCTCAAAATTTGTAAGTCACTCACCAAATAAAATGAAAACCCCTCGCCCTCACTTTTCACTAACACTTTTGCCCCCCAACTTTCCTGATGAACTTCCCAAACTGCCACTGCCCATGGCTGAGCAGAACCTGCACTAAATAGGAAGGAAATACAGTAAAAAAAAAAAAAAACATGTTAGTGTCAAAAGATGGTAACCTCACCAGAAATTCACTCCATTGCCACACTCATTTATTTCACTCCTGATCCTTTCCTGACTCTCATTTTTTGTGTTTCACTCTCTCCCAATTAGTCTCAGCCTCACAAACAAATTTGTCACTCATGAGACCTCATTTGAGTCCTTCCAATCCATGCTAGCCTTCAAAGTGGTTGTTAACCCTGCAGAAAAACATTAGAGCAAACCAGAATATTTGGACTTACTGAAAACCATCACTCTCATGCAAATTTACCAACAACCCTCCACAACTTACTGTAAACAACCCATTGGATTTGAACACCAAGCCGCAGAGGGGAATTTCCAATCCTTATCCGCGTTCAACCAGGACCAAGACCTGCATTTTATTAAATCTATAATCCGTAGCAAATCAAAGGAATTACCGGAGAAAATGACAGCATTTCTTTCTAGCCATGCATATTGTCCATATAACCGCATGCCACACCTGCAAGCCTCTCCTCTTATCTTTTTTTTTTAAAACCCCTTATGTAGCCAATTCATCTCTTCCAAAGCATCTATCTGAAAGTCCCTTCTTGACTCTTGTTATTATGGTACAAGTAAAAGGAAATGTTGATATGATGGTCGTTTAGCTAGAAAATTTGATATCCATATGTCTATCTGAAAGTCCCTTTTCATTACTATTTTATTTTATATAACGGATGGCTCCTCCTTGGAGTATACCCTAAGTCAAAGACTTCACCTGATCACTTGGGTTTATTTTTAAATGCTCAAAGACTCCTTTCTATGTAAAAATTCCCAATTCCAATTCTCATTTAAATTTTACATCATTTTCTTTTGTTTTCATATTTTGCCATACTTCACAGCCAACATATGACATGACAAATGAACAGATCAATAATCACTCACTCAGCAGTTGGTGTCATATTGAATTTGTTTGTTCATAAATTGACATTTTTCTTGCAAGAAATCAATACAAAGTTGTACGCAACTTGTTAACGCGGGGATAAGTTAATTAACTTGTATATCTTTTTTTTTATATATATAAACTTTGTTGCTTTTCATCCTATAGTAATTATTATTATTTTATAAGCAAAAAATTTATTAATAAGAATACTTGTAATCCATTTATAAAAGACAATACCCAAAAGATGACAGTGAAAAGATGTTACTTTTCAATCAAGAGAAAAAAATACTCTACTTGGTTGAGAATCAACTTACACCCCAGCCTTAATACCAAGATACACATTTATAGAATTCTGACCAAGCCCATTAGCCAATCACAAAGTAAACTACAACACGAGGAAAATTTCACCACTGACATATTTTAAATCCTAATTCCTGTACCCAGATTCGAAAAGTATAGCACCAAGATGTAGACTTCAACCAACAGTACTCACAATATTGTTCAAAGCATCTCCACCAATCCATATTCAATCATAAGTAATAACCAAAGTTCACCAAGAAACCCAAGGCAGCACCAAAATCAATTGCCAAGATCTTTTGCCAAAAACCAACTAAAGCATATAAAGATAGCCAAAAAAAAACACAGCAACATATAGTGAAAAAAGTTGTCCAGCAAATCAGTACAAACCACAGCCACACCCCTACAGGACCCAAAACTTTTTCTTCTTTCTTTCTATCTAAACACCTTTAGCCAAAGATGACAGGCACCACAGCACCAAAGTTAATCAGAATGAACCACCAAGAGCTTATGAAGACAAAAAAAGAGATCATAGACAGAAAACACCACAAAGATCAAGGAGAAGTCGTCCCCTGCAAGTCTTCCTAATATACAAGTTACTTCAATAAAAAGCAGCTTCAAAAGAAATGTTGCAAAGACCAGTATTTTGTAGGAACACACTGATACCAACATTTTTCAAAGCTAAAGTTCTTCCCGTGAGCCAAGAAGTTAAAACCAATTATGTTCTCAGTTCATTTTGTTGTTTTGGCTTCAACGACTGAAGAAGGGGGTGAATTGAGTTTTCAAAGAAAATATTTCCCTCTTAAAACTTTTTCACAAAGCTTTATAAATCAGAATTGCGGATTTGTGTTCTTAGGATCTTTTATAAAATCGACGAAGGGTTTTTACAAAATCTTGAATAGAAGGTGATGAGGACAAGAAAGATTAATAACGAATAGGTTCAGGTTCAATAACCCAGTAACAACAAAATACAGTTTATACAGATCAAGAATAAAAATTATATTTGAACTTTAAACATCAAAATCACAGGTTCTTGATCATAAACAGAAATTAAAGAGTCTGAGTTTAGAGATACTACACAACCAGATTTATCCTGGTTCAGTCACCACCACTGTGACCTACATCCAGTCCCCACTCCACCTGTTGGATTTCACACACTAACACACAAGCTTTGCCAGGTAGCTTTAAAAACCTTTACACCACAAAACACTCCTTCACCTGGAGATACCACACTCTTGTGAAGAGGCTCAATGTTCTTCCTTAGGGATACCTCACCCTAATCACTCAGAGTGACTCCCTCTCTCTTTACAATTGAAAAGTAAAAAACAAAAGTTGATTCCTAACTCTCAATAGTCAGATAAAACAAATTGAAGCACTTATGAGTATTGAAACACTCTTTTCACAGTAAGCTCAATGAAGATGATGAATGATATGTGTATCGTTATAATTCTTTTGTTATTCGTTGTGATTCTTCTTAAAGTGTTCCTTTGATCCATCTTTATATAGAAAACAAGTTATAGTCGTTGGGATCAATTAAAACAGATTTGGATCTGATTTAACAGAATCTGTTTTCTTGATTCTCGTTCTTGAGATGAGATTATGATAGTTCTTATAGAATTCGCGTCCATAAAATAACAAGTCCATTTGGAAAAATAGCCACGTCCATCTTAAAAAAAATAGCCGCGTCCATTTGCCACGTCAGTAGACGGGAGTACTAACACAAAGTAATTGGACGTGCTCCAATTAGTAGACGAGCGCTTGTATTACTTTAGTAGAAGAGCGCTTGTATCACTTTAGTGGACGAGCACTTCTGTCACTTTAGTAGACGTGCGCTTGTGTCACTTTAGTAGACGTGTGCTTCTGTCACTTTAGTAGACGTGAGCTTCTGTCATTTTAGTAGACGTAAGCTTCTGCCACTTTCTTGGACGCCAGCTTTTACCACTGTTGGAGGAGCGCTTCTATTATTCCCAGTGTTGGACGAGCGCTTATATTATTCCAGTGTTGGGAGAACGCTTCATTAACGAAAATAAAAACAATTTTTACGTCCTTTCATTTTGCACCATTTTTGTCATTTTCTTAAATGCAGCAAATGAATCACTCTTATGAGATAGAAAATATGTCCATGTATATCTAGAGTAATCATCTACTATTACCAATGCATACGAGTTACCACCAAAGCTTTTGGTTTTAGATGGACCAAATAAATCCATGTGTAAAAGTTGCAAGGGTCTAGTTATTGAAACAATGTTCTTTGGTTTAAAAGACACCTTAACTTGCTTTCCTTTTTGACATGCATCACATAGTCCATCTTTCACAAATTTTAGTTTAGGCAAGCCAATTACAAGATCTTTACGAATCAGTTTATTCAAGTGGTTCATGTGAATGTGTGCAATTCTTCTATGCCAAAGCCAATTCTCTTCTTCTTTTGAAATAAGACAGCATGCAGTATTTGAAGAGATATTATCTAAATCAAGCATATAGATGTTATATGTCCTATGTCCAATTAATTTCAAACTTTCATCACGCCGATTTTCTATTAAGCAACTATTGGAATTGAATTTTATTTTGAAGCCTTTGTCACATAGTTGACTGATACTTAACAGGTTATACTTCAGTCCCTCAACATATAGTACATCCTCAATGATTGTTGTTGAGTCACTTCCAATGTTGCCAATGCCAAGTATTCTTCCTTTATTATTGTGTCCATAGGTAACACTACCACTCGACTTAGGGGTAAAGGAAATGAACTTGATTTTGTCTCCAGTCATATGCTTGCAACAGCCACTGCCAAGATATCATTTCACATTCTTGGCTTTCCAACACACCTACAAAACATAATCATGTTTTTGCTTTATGTACCCAAATCTGTTTGGGTCCTTTTGAGTTAGTTGGAGCATTAGTTCCTTTAGGAACCCATATATATTTAGACTCATTATAAGCAGATTTTCTGTAATGACATGTAGAAGCTGTGTGACCTTTTCTAGCACAGAAATAGCATTTAACAAATGGTGTGTTTGATGTCATAGGTGCAACAAAAAATTTATTGAAAGATTTCTCATGTATCTCAGGTTTATAGCCTATTCCAGCCTTATCATAAACACATTTTTGTTGTCCTAACAATGCATCCAAATTATCTCTACCATTTGTGAACTTGGCTAAGTCATTTTTCAGTTTTTCAACTTCTTTAGTCAATGTACACCTAGATGCATTCCAGATTTCTTTATCACTAGTAACTCTAGATAGATCACCAATCAAATGATTTATATGTTTCTCCAACTGAGGACATTTATCACATATAGGTGCATCTAAGACAGTAGCTAGTTTTTCTTTTAAAGCACAATTTTCTGTTTTTAACTGATCTACCTCTTTGTTTAAAACATAAGTTTTCTCCTCTAAGCATGTGATGGTTTTCTTAGACTTAGTTAGCAATCTAGCAAGTCTAATGGATTCTCTATGAAGTTCTTCAAAAGCATTTTACAATTCATCATAAGAAGGTTGATAATTAGAACTTACTTCACTTTCTGAATCACTGTTATTGCTGGTCATCAAGCACAAGTTTGCCTCCACAAATTCAGATTCTTCAGTGGAATCTAGATCATTATCATCTCAAGCAATGTAGGCCTTTCTTGGGTTTCTCCACTTCTTGTCCTTTGAGTCAAACTTTTCTGTTTTGTCCTTCTTTTGCAGTTTTGGACAGTCAAGCTTCATGTGGCCAATCTTTCCACATTCATAGCATGTGATGTTGTTGGATGGCTTTCTTTTGAAGTTTTCTTTCTTCTTTAGGAAGTTCTTGAATTTTCTAAATAGCATTTCTATCTCTTCTTCAGATTCAGCCTCTTATTCTGAATCAACATCATCATTGTCTTCTACTTCTTTGACTTGTGATTTCAGAGTCAATCCCTCCTTTCTTTTATCAGTTTCTTCACCTCATTTAGTCTGTTCAACTCCAATTCATGTTCTTGCAATTTTCCAAACAATGTGGCAATGGTCATTGATGAGAGATCTCTGGATTCTGAGATTGCAGTGACTTTAGGTTGCCATTCCCTGCTCAAGCATCTCATGACTTTGTTAATTTGATCCTCATTTGAGATTGTCTTTCCAAGACCAGCCAATTGATTTACGATGTGTGTGAATCTCTTTTTCATTTCAGTCATAGGTTCTCCTCGATTCATTCTGAACAGCTCATACTCATGTGTTAGGGTGTTCATTCTTGCTCTTTTGACATCTGAGGTTCTTTCATGTGTTACTTGCAATGTATACCACATCTCCTTTGCTGATTTACAATTTGAAACCCTGAAAAACTCATCACGGCTTAAAGCAGATGTTATAATATTCTTAGCACGTGCATTATATTGAATTCTTTTCTTATCATCCTCATTCCATTAAGTTTTAGGTTTATTTCTTGGAGCACCATTAGCATCTATAGTAGAGGGGACAAATGGTCCATTTTCTACTGCATCCCATATGTCAACACCTGTTGCCTCAAGAAAGATTAGCATTCTTTCCTTCCAATAGATGTACTCGGATCCATTGAAGGCAGGGTGGGCGTGCAAGGGAAGCCCCTTCATTTAAACAGTCATTGTAGGCCATGCTCTTATAGCTGTTAAGCCAAACTTAAGAAATTAGCTCTGATGTCAATTATTGTTTTGGCTTCAACGACTCAAAGGGGGGGGGGGGGGGGGTGAATTGAGTTTTCAAAGAAAATATTTCCCTCTGAAAACTTTTTCACAAGGCTTTATAAATCAGAGTTGCGGATTTGTGTTCTCAGGATCTTTTATAAAATCGATGAAGGGATTTTACAAAATCTTGAATAAAAGGTGATGAGGATAAGAAAGATTAATAACGAATAGGTTCAGGTTCAATAACTCAGTAATAACAAAATACAGTTTATACAGATCAAGAACAGAAATTATATTTGAACTTTAAACATCAAAATCACAGGTTCTTGATCATAAACATAAATTAAAGAGTCTGAGTTTAGAGATACTACACAACCAGATTTATCTTGGTTCAGTCACCACCACTGTGACCTACATCCAGGCCCCACTCCACCTGTGGGATTTCACACACTAACACACAAGCTTTGCCAGGTAGTTTGAAAAACCTTTACACCACAGAGCCCCTCGAGATACCACACTCTTGTGAAGAGGCTCAATGTTCTTCCTTAGGGATACCTCACCCTAATCACTCAGAGAGACTCCCTCTCTCTTTGCAATCGAAAAGTAAAAACAAAAGTTGATTCCTAACTCTCAATAGTCAGATAAAACAAATTGAAGCACTTATGATGAACGATATGTGTATTGTAACACCCTGTATTTCACTGTTATAAATAACAGTAATATAAATTTATTTGAGTTTTAGAAAATTATTTTAAATACACGGAGTTTACTACTCAATCCTACTTGAATGTAGGAAGCTACGATTAAAATTTAGGTCGGAAAGTCATGCGAAACCCGGCCCGCGAATTCCATTGACAGTATAATTATACTGCTCAAAAGACCTAATTTTAATTCGTGAACGAGATGAAAAATGTTTTTATCGTATTTGCTACGATATTGGAAGTTTTGAAAATTTTGGTAAAAAAATTAAAATATTATATTTGTTGCGGGCGTATACGTCGAGATTATCTCTAGGAAAAACCTGCGCCAGATGAAACCCGGAGTCGGCAACGTAGCTGAGATGATGGATTTGACCGACTTGACGAGCATTTATGACGAGCTTATCCGAGTCATAAGGGTCATAATGATGCATTTATGACAAAGTGAATTTTTGCTATGAAATGACCATTTTACCCTTGTCTTTTTATGACAATTACAAGCCATGCCATTGGAAAATTTGACCAAATCCAACCCAAAACTCACGGCTCCTTCCTCCATTCCAATCACTTGGACATCACTTTTCCTAAGCCATAAATGACATTTATGTTAAGTGGATGAGTTATAAGGCAAAGTCATTCTCTCATCAATCACCCGAAACTGTCACGAAATTCTGACCAGTTTATGCTCTGAATCTCGAAAAACTTTCAACATGAAAGTTGTTCATATTTCTCTCTTCTTTCCAACGACATAAAGATCATCCAAAACGGACAAGTATGTTGAGAGATATACCCAAATTACTAAAACTGTTCTAAACCATCATCATGTTCACACTAGTGGAAATAATGTAATATACGGGAACGTTTTACGTCAGTTGACCATATGTTTGACGTTAAAAATGAGGCGGTGGCAGTTTTGTAAATATTAAATCACTATTTGCGTCAGTTGTTTATACAACTGACGTTAAAAGTGTGATTTTTACTTCAGTTAAATAAATAACTGACGTAAATAATCAACTCATTCCTA
>CM061063.1:34566695-34707695 GCA_030762895.1 Sophora flavescens
TTGCTGAGCATAACAAGTGTTGTCATCTGCTCAACTATTTCTACCTGATATTGTGCATTCCACAAGATCACTTTCTGATGCACCGTTGACGGGATTGCTCCTACTGCATGAATCAAATCCCTGCCAAGTAATAAATTGTAGCTTGACTTGGCGGGGATTATCACAAACAGTGTAATCCTTTCGACGGTGTCAACTTGAATATTCAATAGGATGATGCCATCTGACGGAGAAGTCTTGCCACTGAAATCAGTGACAACCATATCTGTTGGGATTAAATCCGACCGATCCTTCCCCGAGCTTTTTGAACATTGCTCTTGGCATCAGATTCACAGCGGCTCCTCCGTCAATTAAAACCCTATTGGTAGGTCTTCCATCTATTATGGCCTTTACATGCAATGGCCTTAAATGGTTCCTCTGCTCATCTGTAGGTTTCTCCCATTGGGCCACATTATCAAACACAGTGACCAAGTTTTCTTGAACATACATCCAAAAATCGCCTGGATCTCTATCATTGTTGACAACATCTTCGCCGGCCGAGAGAAATCAACCTCGAGACATCCCTCATATTCTCACTGGAATGAATGAAATCAATCCTATCTTCATTATCATACCTGGTTCCAAAGATGATTTCGTTTTCTGGATCCTCATCCAAGAATGTACCATCAACCATTCTGCCATAATTTCTTCTTAAATCACTCTCGTCATATGATCTTGACCTATCCGACAGAGGTCGGGCTATCCCTGCACGACAGTTGTCTAATGCCTCGATGATATCGGTTAGATCTTAATTATGGCTATCCATGTCCATGTCTTTACCGATGTTTATGTCATCATTTGGATCATTTAGTGCTTCGATGACAGCATCGAAAGACAAATCTTCCTTGGTTAGGTCACATTCAAGCTTGAACGTTGCCAACTGTTGTTCTTCCATTCTTGCCTCAAACTCCTTCTCGAGTCCTGCAACCCTTTCTATGTCTACCAGACCTACAGGCCATTTGCCTGTGGATTTTGTTGGTGGTGATGCCAGCTCTAAGGCCTTCTTCTTCTCTACATAAACCCGTGACATAGGCTTACTCTGCCCGACTTGATTAACAGGCATCATCGTGTCAACTTCTATTGGATGAGTCTCTATCATACTTTTCATTTTGACATATCCACTCTTGTCAGCTATGTTGTCAACCACTCGCAACCAAACAACCAAGATCCTGTGAAGGCAATTCCTTTATGGTGATGCCCCCTTGCTTGGCAAGCTTCTTCTTTTGAGCCTGCCAGAGCCTCTTTAGCCTCCTCTTTTGACTTTTAGATATGGCCGGCTGACTTGACGATCCTGACAAACCAGGCCCTATCATCTGAGTATTTCGAGCTAACTGCCCCTTTCGGTAATCCTCATTCCAGAAGGGAGGAAACCTATCACTGAACTTATTCCTTTTGGCCCATTTCTGCTTACGCAGTTCTGGATAACAAGCCATGGCAGAATTTCTTACCCATCGATCCACCATTACATTGGACGGGGGTTTCCTGGTCCTGTCGGAATTGAAGCCTCTGCCGACAGACTTGTTACTTCCCATGATTCTCTGACTAGCTCTTCGAACCAACCTCCAGTGTTATGTTGTCTGCGTCTTGCTTGATATATATTTTGTTGACGACTATCTCTCTGCCTATTGACAACATGCTCAATAGTATTGTGCATATTGTTAGACCCAGTATGGCTCCTCGGGTGCGAAAACTTGCCTTGACTATTACCATCACGAGACTCGCCTGTCTTGTGGGTGATATGATGGAGTTCTTCGCCCCTGGCTTTCTTGGCAGCAGCATCGTCGAAAAATTCTTCACATCTTGGGAAAACTTTAAATATGCAACCAGATTTTTTACGTGTTATGAAATCGACAAGCGGTTCCCCTGGCTTTGGATAGATATCGAATGAATCAGCGGTCCATATGGATATTCTGTCCAACTTTTATATTGACCATGCCTATTCCCAAAGGGACTTAGGCGGTCAGCCTTGTTAACTTCAGGACCGAATGGTTGTGTCAATCTTCATGTATGGTTTCTTGTCCGAAAATTTTAGTCTTCCTTCTACCAAACCTTTCTGAATAATGTCCCTGAAATGCATACAGTCATTAGTTATATGACCAAAAGTATTATGAAATTTATAGTACTTCCGATCCTTTATTTCATGGGCATTCAATAGCCTATGATCATCTGACAATTTTAATTGCTTATCCTTAAGCAATATGTCAAATATTTTGGTCGGCTTTGGTCACGTCAAACGTATACACTTTCTTATTGACAAAAGGAATCCTTTCTCCTACCCTTGCAGGTCTCAAGGCTTGGCATGTATAAAGTGGACCACTTTTCAATTCGACATAATCTACCTCATATTCCTCAGAATCATTGCCTTCTTCGTCGGAATCACTATATCCGACAAAATTAATCTTTTCTCTTTTGAGGAATTTCCTCTGCTCGAAAATATTTTCGGCCTTCAGTTGTTCAATTTGCCGGACTTTGTCACCCAACTGGGCAAGATCAATTAGGTGTTGGTTGACCAATTTCTTCCTAATGTAATAATCTAGACCCCCGGTAGCAATCTTCACTATTTTTGCCTCAGGGATAGGGGTGAAGCAACGACTCCTCATTTGACGAAATCGGGCAAGGTAATCATCGACAGACTCGTTATTCATTCTTTTAATGTCAAATAAATCTGTCAACCCAATTTTTAGGTGACCCCTAAAGAATTGATCATGAAAACTCCTCTCTAATTGATTCCAGGAATGTATGGAATTAGGTCTCAGGGTTGAAAACCAAGAAAAAACATTCTTAGTTAATGAACTAGGAAATAACTTCATTTTTAGTCCCTCCTCTAAAGCCAAGTCTCCTAATTCGATCGTATATCGGGCAATGTGTTCGACAGTTGATTCTCCGCTTTCCCCCGAGAATTTTGACAATTTGGGTATTTTGTATCCTCGAGGCATTTCTACCTGTTGGACCCAATCAAGAAATGCCGATGCAAAAAATGGTTGATTGGCATAACCTATATTAAAACCAAACCTATTCAATGCTTGTTCGACAACTTGGTTAACATTCTCGGTTTAGAGCATTTTGACGAAGCGCTCCAAGAGCACCCCCTGGTTTATGACAAAGTCTCTGTCTTCCTTTGGTTGTAGAATATGTACATTTCCATGTCTCAAAGGGACTCGACGATGGGGCTGTGGCCGCTCGTCATCTTGTTCGGATCCGTCAAGTCGATAACTTGTGGTTGTTCAACCTGTGGTTGGTTATTCTGATCCTGGTTGACATTCCTATTGACATTTATATTGGGATTTCTATTGACATTTTGGTTATTGTCTGGGGCTAACACGCCCAAGGCTCTACTTAACCTACGTATCTCATTTGCCAATGTCGTGCATGCATTATTCGGGTGTTCTATTAATGGCGTAATCACTGTACCCATTTGTTGAGTAAATGTATTCACCGTGTCAAAGTTACTGGAATCAATTTGTTGTCGAACATTGGCTAATGTAGCCTCTAACAGACCAACAATATTTTGCGGGAGTTGTCTAATTGGGGATACCTGTGGCCTTACTACTGGATGCTCTTGTCGAGTATGGGTCACTACCATTGACCCGGTCATTCCATTCGCTGATCGGGGATTTTCTCCCCTACCAATGGTCCTTCCCCGCCCGGATGTATGGGCGACCGTCGTTACTCCATTTGGATATGGTATGTATGCAAATGGGGTATTTGGGTTTACAGTGGTCGAACCATAAGGCATTCCATACAAAGGTTGCGGCAGAGGTTGTGTAGTCCCTCTTGGGTTTGAATTCACAACACTTCGTGGAGACAATCCGGTAGTTGGTGGATTTATTTGTTGTAAAACTGGGGAAGTTGGTGACGGGAGTGTTCTTTGGCCAACTTTGTCAAATCTATTGACAACTTGAATGTAGGAAACGCCTCTTCTCGCAACTAAACTATTAGTGCTATTATTTTCTGTATTAGCAGCGTTAGCCATGGTTGCGTGAATATTGTCAACTCGGTACAACAAAGGGTTACAGGATTAGCATCCACCATTGACACAGCGGCGTTAGTGCTGACTACGCCTGCATTACTTGCACTACTCATATTCACAGAGTTTCGGGAATTAGATGATGTTTGAATCACTCTCCCACTCCGTAGACGCATACAATAAATTTGTATGTCAGAGTTGTGACACTGTACGAGTTACTCTAAACTCGTCCCACTGGGTGTGCCAAGTTGTTAACGTGGTTTTTTGGTTCTTGACCAAAATTTCGTGACAAATAATTGAAGATCAAACGAGTGTGGGACCTACGAGTTATGCGGTAATCTCGTCAGAAATGTGCTATTTTGAAAGTAATGTCTGCCAAGTACAATTTTGACAATTTTAGTCAAATTAGGAATTATTGGCAAAGACTTAGTGCTAAGACAAGTATATAAGTTTGAAAATGATGTACATATTATTGTCACTAATGAAATTTGACAATGAAACTACTTGTATTTGAAAAGATAAGTTTGAAGTTTAAAAGAAGAAAGTAGTTTCTATATTAGAAAATAACTTCATAATTACACTGAGTAACTAATAACAAGATCAGAAGTTTAAAAGAAAAATTAAGTAAAGTAGGATCTAAGTAATACTACTTGCAAAAAGTGAATGAATTTAAAAGAAGAACATAAAAAACTGCTGGAAATAAGTGAGAATAAATGAAGAACTTGAATAAAAGTGATGAAAATGACATTGAATTTTGCCATAATATTGAAATAAGAAGGATGGAAGGAATACTTGAATGTAATCCGTCAATCTGTTGTGTGATCGAGATGTGTAGGATGTGTATCAAGTAGCTGACCCTTATTATATTGTAATAACTAATATTTATAGGCAAATAAAATAACTACTTAGTAGTAACTTCCTATCTAAATGACTGCCACATATCATTGACAGTTCTCTTAAGCTTTACATTTAAACTGTTTGTCAAACAATTCCAATAAATTCTCAATGTCTTGAACCGCTCCGTGTCAACTAGCTTGTCTTCGACGATATTAACTGCTTGACAACTTGTCTTGACTATATTGTCGATTTTGAGACGTAGTCATTTTTTCTCTTTCCATATCTTTGACAATCCTCCCATGAATTTCGTCAAAAAGACTACTTGTCAATCTATCTTTTCGTCGACATGTACACTTTCTTGTCAACTAAGTATTTTCGACACTTAGAAAATAACATCCTTTACTTCAATTCCTTCACAATCATCTGTCAATTATTTCTGTCAAGATTTTGAAATTCTTCCGCTAACAATCTCCTACTATGTTTTTTTTTATATATAATTTTGTGGAAAAAAAAATTGAATGTAACATAAAAACTGAGAAAAAGCACCACTCTCATAGTGAGCTCCATACTTTTCCTCCTTTCCTTCTCCGGGTTCATTTTTATGACTCTCACCTTCCTTCTCTTCTTTCCTCATTCTCCTATTCTTTCCTCTTAGCTGTGCCTATCTCTTCGTTTCAGGTTCTGCTTTGGCTTTAATGCCAGATTTTGATGCCAACCCTCTCCACCATTGTGATGCTATATGATGTTTTGACATTTCATAATAGCGCTCCTTTCCTCATCCCACCAATTTGTTGGCTTTCATTTCATTTCGCCAAATGTTATTGACACACTATATTAATTTTAGGCTTTATATAAATGGGGCCGGGGCATAAGCTTAATCTTGTAATAAATGAGTTTTAATGGAGGTATAAGCAAGTAACCAGTTCAAACATACAGGAATGGAAAGAAACGTAGAAATAGAGCTTTTTCTTAGTTGCTTTTTAAAAAATTAAACGTTTGTAAAGTTATAAAATATAAAAAATATAAAAAAATATATAATCAAGAGTGGAGATTTAAGAAAAAGGAAGGCTGGGTTGAGTCACATATAATGGTTTAAGGTAGGTTCATGGGAGGAGCAATTTCACTAATTCTTAAAGTTTAAGGATTAATTAAAAAGAATTAAAAATTGAAAATACCTTTTTATAAATGAACTATAATTTAAGTGGATTATATACTCTTTTTACTAAAATAAAAACCAAAGACACATTAGGAAATAATGATTAAACATTCAATTTGATCCTACATATTTTTATTTAGATTCAATTTGATTATGAATGTAGCTCAACACATACTATCACGTAGATGACGTGCCAACCAACTACTCAGATCGCGTACCACTTAACTAGCACATGCGCTAAGATTAACAGCGTAACTAACAAATGATGGAAAATGACAACTTCGGGTACATTTGAAACTTACAAAACTAAAGGGATCTTTTTAAAGAAAAAGAACAGATTTAACCTAAAAGTCTAATTTAACTCCTATGATTTGCTGCAAATAAAACTTTGATCATGGGCAGACACGGGTAATGGTTTTTTTTTGCTTGTTTGAGTTGGGGCTTCCTTTACTTACTATCGTGCGAATTTTATACTGAAAGATCAAAGTAATTAGTTGTCTGGACAGAGAAATCCATTCGGGTCGTATTCTTGGGTCGTGATACCCATTTTCTCCAGTCGGGCGAGGAAGGAGAAGTTCCTTCCTGAACGTTTCTTCTTCTTTAACTTTAAATATAAATTAAGCGTCCTTGATGACTAATATTCGCAGCTTGGCAAGATGGTGCGCAAGACGGTTTTTAGGGAACATGTTATTCTTCGATCCTGCACCATGTCAAGTGTTGACACTCATTTTTTTAAAAAAAAAACAAAAACAAAAACATTAAAACGAAACAGACCATCAGACCAAACGTCCACAATCGACAACTCAATGGTTTTTCCATTATTAATTAATGTATCAAATTAACACTTTCTTTTAAAATTTCATCAATACTTAAAATTATTTGAAAGTGTTTTTTTTTAAAGGTGATTATTTAATTAAATAATTAAACGTAAAAAAAAATTAACTTTAAAAAAATAGCTTCCAAATATCCTAACTCAACCCTAATAACCTTAGCTTTAGAGTGAAAAATAAATTAGAAAAAAGATGATTTTGGGACATTAGCCTATGAAGAACTTAGATGGGTAATCCACAATCTTGTTGTTTCTGGACATAACCAAATTATCTTCGTAACGAAATTAGAATGAGCTTCCAGATACCCTAACTCAACCTTAATAACATTTAACCTTAGTTTTAGAGCGGAAAATCAAAAAAAAAAAAAAAACTTATGACATCTTGACCCAATGAGGACATTATATTGAGTCATCAACTATATTACTGCTTTCGTGACGTAAGCACATATCTTCTTAAAAAAAAGATTTTAAAAAAAAATAAGAATGAGCTTCCAAATAAATATATTTTCAAATAAAAGAACAAAATTGCTTAATTCAAATAAGTGTTGTTGAATATTTTCAATTAAAATAATAAATAAAAACTTTTTTTAGTTAATATCACTCACAGGAATAGTAATTTTTTTTAATTTGGTTAAATAATAAACAACAATTTTAAGGAATTGTCTTTAAAAAAAAAGTTACATAATTTGTAAAAAAATAAAAATGAGCTTTTAAAAAATGAACTTTTGTCATCTTGGCCTATGGAGGAATTAGTTGTTTAATCCATTATACTACTGCTTTCGTGACATAATCATATTGTCTTCTAAAAAAATTTTAACTTTAAAAAAAAATGAATAAGCTTCCAAATACCCTAACTCGACCTAATAACTCTTAACCCTAGCTTTATTTTTATTTTATTTTTTTATATGAAAAAAATTAGGGTGAGGGGATGGTGCCCCAGTCCAATGCAGAGAAAACCTTCGGACCTTATGAGTACTTACAAAGGGATTTACATTTACCTCACCCCAAGGAGACTAGTGGGGGACTCGAACCTACAACCTGTCAGATACGAGACCCTGTCATGCTCCACTAGACCAACTCCTTAAGGTTATTAACCCTAGCTTTAGAGTGAAAAATAAAAAATAAAACAACATATTGGTACATCTCGACCTACGGAGGGCATGGTTGGGAGTCATTCACTATAATACTGCTTTCGTGATATAATCATATTGTGTTCCAAAATTTATTTTTTAAAAAAAAATTGGTTGATCTTCCAAATAACCTTACTCAACCAAGATAACATTTTTTTTGGGTAGAAACCAAGATAACCTTTAACAGTAGCATTAGAGTGGAAAAAAAAATCATCTAGGTATCTTGACCTACGAAGGACATGATTGGGTCATTTACTATACTACTGCCACTCTGATCATGTCGAGTTGATGCCATTTAGATTACACTTATTTCTATTTGACGTTTATTGAAGCATAAAGTAACTTTTCAACTTTATCACCTACCTTTAGAAGGGTTTACCTCTTTCGTGACAAAATCATATTATCTTCTAATTTAAAAAAATATATATATTAGAATGAGCTTCCAAGTATTCCAAGTCAACCCTAATAATCTTTCACCCAACCTTTGGAGTGAAAAAAAAAAACATCTTGTCTACAGAGGACTTAGTTGGGTCATCCCACTATAATATTCCTTTCGTGACATAACCATATTATCTTCTAATTTTTTTTTAAAAAAAAAGAATGAGCTTCCAAGTATTCCAAGTTAACCTTAATAACCTTTAACCTAACCTTTGAAGTGAAAAAAAAAAAAAAAGAGCCATCTTGGGACATCTTGGCCTAAAGAGGACTTAGTTGGGCAATCCATTATACTACTGCTTTCGTGACATAACCATATCGTCTTATAAAAAAAATTAAATTTTTAGAAAATAGAATGAGCTTTCAAATACCCTAAACCCTAATAAGCTTTAACCCTAGCTTTGGAGTGGAAAATAAAAAAATAAAAAAAATCTTGAGACTTCTTAGCCCACAAAGGACTTAAATGAGTTATCCACTATATTACTGCTTTTGTGACTTGACCATATTTAAAAGTAGGGGTGTTCATCAATCGATCCAAACCGATTCAAACTGCAAAAATCGAACCGAAAAATTGAAAACCGAAAAAATCGAAAACCAAAAAAACCGAAAACCGAAAAAACCGCAACTTTTTATTGGATTGGATCGGATTTTGGATCCTATAGTGAAATCCAATCCAAACCGATCTATTGTATACATATACTATTATTTTTGAAATTATAGTATTACTCATTCTTAAACATTATTCTTCATACTTTTATGTCCATCATTCTCTTTAATATTTTTGTTGGAATGACATATATAAGACTATTTAGAATAAATATTAATATCATGAAGTTATATTTTACTAAAAGTTTTGATGCATAACATATATATATTTGATCGAGTAATCATGAAAAATAGGAAAACAATTAAGTAAATTTGAAAAATAATTAGCCACAATTTATTTGTAGCCGATTCAAGGAAAAAAATAGGATAAGTGGGAGTAGGTATAGAGAATTAATATAAAAGAACGTGTTAAAAAATATCAATAATTTTTTTCTTCACAAACTCCCAAATTAAAATAAAGATTATCTTTTATCCATTATTAAATAAGTAGAAAGGACACTTGACATTAGAAAAAAAAATAAAGTATGACAAAAACCGAATTATCCAATCAAATCCGAACCGCATTTGATTGGATCGGATCGGATCAATTTTTTTTAAGGAAGCAAACCGATCCAATCCAAACCACACGATGTTTTCATCATTGGATCGGATGACTTTTTAGCTCAAAACCGATCCAATCCAATCCGCGAACACCCCTATTTAAAAGAATATATTCTCAAATAAAAAAACAATGTTTTTTTTAATCAAAATATGTATTATCCAATATTTAAATAATAACCAATGTTTTTTTTAAAATGCAATTAAAGAAAAAATTAATGAAATCTCAATCATAGATAATAGTATCCCAAAAAAGATTGTGTTAACTATTTTAATTAGATTGAGATATATAGAGAGTAATCTCTCCTAAAAAATTTAAGGAAAAAGTTTAGAAACAGTTCCTTTCATACTATTTCTATTGTTCCTCACTCAAAACATAACATAATTATTATAATTTGTCTCAAAAAATGCACCTATTTAATGGAAATAACTAACTTCTTGTGTTTAAAACAATACCAACTACATATATGGTATTGCACCTAGGTTTAGTCCAACATTTAATTGGATTGAGATATACATAAACATTTTTTCGCAAAAATAAAAAAAATTACATTTTCCCAAAAAATATTAGAATATAATTTTGCTACAATGCAATTAAATAAAAATTAATAAAATCTCAATGCTAGATAATATTTTCCAAAAAGTATTTTAATTTTAACGGTTTTTTTTAAGAGATTAACGATTTTAATTAGATTGAGGTATATTGAGATTAAACTATCTCAAAACATTCCATGAATGTCTCATATCAAATAACTTCAATTCAAACATACGATATAATTTAAAATCTTTGAATAATTCAAAAATTAAATTTATAATTTGAATTTTATTTTAATTGATTGTGATTCACAAAGAATTTATAAAATATATATTAAGTAACAAAATATATAATACGTTAAGTATCTTTAAAACATGTTTAAACACTATAATGTTGTTAGTCTGATGGTTTGTCAGTTTGTCCTTATTTGCTCACTGCAGTTTGTCACTATAATCGAGCACGGGTACCGTAGTGTTCTGTCTAGCAACCGAACCACCAGAACGGGCAAATAAGTGATGCTGATTACTGACATTTTCTATTATATAAAGGATAAAAATAAAGCAATGGTTCAACTTCATCCCTTACCTTCGGTCGGGTCACTCAGACCCGTTTTGCAGTAAACGAATATTTAAGTTAATCAGCTCTAATCCGATCGTTTTTTACTGATTTTATATCTTTTTCACCCAAATTAGATTAAACATTCAACCTTTAGATTAACCATTCGGCAATCGGCTACTGCTAACATCGTCGGCGACAAGCAACTCAAACTACGGCAGGGACGAGTGGACGGTGGTCAAAATCCGGTGTGAAGAAACAAACTCACGACGGAATCCGAATGGAGGTGGAGATCGAGGGACGATGTGTGGAGATGGAGGTGCACGTATAATGAAATGGAGATGGAGATGAACATTGGGAACAAACTATAAAGATGAGCTGTAGAAAAGGGAATTAGGGTTCATGTATAATGCCAAAGAAAATAGTACAGTTTTAAAAAAAACATTATACTCAATTTTTTTTTATAATTTTACATAAATTGATAAGAGATTTATTTACATTTTAAATTTAAAAGATAAAAGAGTTAATAGTTATCAGGGACAAAATTGTAAAATGAAATATTTTTTAGGTTGAATAGAAAAAAATTTGACTAAATATTATTAAATACACACTCTTAAGTTATTGGTCATAATCAAACCACATTGGTGCATCTAAATAACCAAAGGCATTATAGAAATTTCTTTTTAAATATTGTCCAAAAAAACAGTGAAAGTTGACGAAAAAACACAGTCAGCTCAGGCTCAGTGTGCGATCTTCTTCCTTTGTTGATATGCCATGACGTTGATTGTCAGAAAATAGAAAGCCAAAATTGTGGCCAAAATAATGCTCGCTCATCTCTCAGTTTAGATTCTTCCAAAAAGTCAAACAGGATCTAGTATTGCTTCAATAACTTGATTAAGTAATATTGAGGGCACTAGAATATTAGACTCTGTATCTGCAGTGTTCAATTATTTACTGACATGCTTGATGCAGTTCATATTTATTTAATCATCGCATTACGTCTTTAGTCACATTAGTTAAAAATAAAGCAAAAGCATGATCATTGGCAACTAAGCTAAACGTTAGGGTCCAGCTTGCATGTAAGTCAGCAATTACGTAGTAGTGTCCTATATTTTGTAATTAAATTGATCGAATTGCTATCCCTACCTTCCTTCACATTTATTTTGTTCGATAAAATTTAAAATATATGAGGAATAACGTCATTATGTTCCCATTTGATTCCGTTCTCACAATTGTAGTGTGTGTGTATATAAATTCATGAGAGAGATCTAGATCACTTCCGTCATTTAGCAAGAAAAAAGTTGCAGTGCCCGTGATCTATTACACTGACTTTTATTATTCAATTCAAGTAATCAGTTTACACTTCAATACAGAGATTTTGTGTTAAATTTTTTTTTTTTGACGAAAAGAGATATTGTGTTAATAACGACTTAAATGTTTGGGGGCATATCATTTAGCAGAACTAAAATAACAACAATCAGCATAATATGAAAAAAATGAAATCTGTGACTACATAATCACAGGATTGCTTTTAACATTTCTTGAACATGAGTTTTTGAATACACAGTATGAGGTGCATATCATTCTCTGTATTGATAATTGCAATAAACTTGATTATCATTATCATTACAACGTATAAGAAGTTTGTTTGAGATCGGCTGCAGAGTACCGCGGCAAGGTTTATTCCTATTTTCTAGCTACTGGAATATGCCTCAAATATCAATTTTAGAATTCTTACAGGGGTAAGAAGTTCGTGAAGAATTTTTATGTAACATATTGGAAACTAGCTTTAAGAAGATCTTACCTTGTATGAATGTTAATTTTTCACACAAGCAGGTCAACCTATAGGTATATTTAGTACCGACCCAACATATGTTGAGGTCTAAAGTGAGTGTTTAGTGAGGTCTTTTTAAATTTAAATTTTATTGCAATAAATTTAACATTTTATTGTTATTTTATTAAATTGCAATAAATTTTATTGTTATTTTTTATATTTTTAAAGTGAAATTATTACGATTGATATAAATATTTGTTGTGTGTACATGCGATCACACTTAAGAAAGGGACACAAAATATATTATAAATAACAAAACAAATACAAACAAAATATATTTTAAGTTTGAATCTTTTTTGAGGTCTAAAACCCTTGCAAAATTAGAAATTTTTTGGGGACTTAAAGCTGCTGTTTTAATAGCTTCCCCTTGTGCCGGCCTTGGGTATATTCAAATTCAAATAGGATTACAAAACGTTGGATGCATATAACAAAATATTTTTTTGGGTGAATCCGGGTATTCTCCGATTAAAAGTCAAAGATTAATCCCTCGATATATAAAGATTACATGTTTAAGGAACCTAATTATCTATCAATTTTGCCACGTCATGTTGGTCATATATATATATATAACAAAATATTGATCATATATTGTCATTCTCATTCTCATTCTGTTGCTATCTACCACACTAGAAATATATATCATGCATCTCGACCAATATTCAATTAACCAGTAAAATTAAAAAATAGACTTTGGTGTAGGGAATAACTCGATCTTATTCAATTCACACCAAAATTATCATATATTAATAATTAAACATGCCAAGTGTCTCCTTTCTATTTATTACAATTGGACCTCTCACCATTCAAGTTCCAATCATGGACACAATGGATATTCATCAAGATGACTTGGAGCTGCACGACTTCATCGATGATCCCAACTTTGATCAGTTTATCAGTTTGCTTCGTGGGGAGAATGAAGATGCTATTTATAACTTGGATTCCGACATTATCAATGGCTGCTTCTTTGACAACCACTTCCTTGCATGCCCACCAAATCCACTTAACAGGGCAATAGTAATTCTTTGAATGTTAATGATCCAAGCTCTACACTTAGTTCCTTCTCTTGTTTTGATGGGGAAGTCAAGGGAAGACGAAGAGAAGAAGATGATGGGGAGGAGGATTCTTCTGCAACAACAACCACCACAATAGCAACTACAAGTGTTGATGCCAAACCAAAGCTAAAAACTGATAGGTCCAAGACTTTGATTTCAGAGCGGAAGAGGAGAGGTCGAATGAAGGATAAGCTTTATGCATTGCGTTCTTTGGTTCCCAACATAACTAAGGTATGACCTCCTATTGCAAATTTTAAGACTATATACTCCTCCAAAGGGGAGCAATTAGATTAGTACATAATAAGCTAGTAAAACTGTGTTACTGAAGTATCATGATTTTTCTTAATCAAGATTCAAGGCTTAATGATTGTTCTGCAAACACGATTTTAGGAAAATATATAGTGACTGCACAGGATCAAATGACTATAAAGAATTCAGGTTCCAACTTTTTATCTTTAACTACTAGTTTGTTGAAACTACAAACATCTCATATCAGCTTCTGAAACCTCTCTACGCCATGCATGTCATTAGTTGCATAGATAATTGGAACCGAAGAATATTTTTAGTTTATCTTTCAGAAGGTCAAGGTTCATCATTGAGAAGGCTGGCCCTAGTAAATTTCATACAAAACACAAACTTGTTAGGTGGCTTATTAAAAAGTGTATTAATTGATACAATTATACGGGCAGATGGATAAGGCCTCTATCATTGGAGATGCTGTTTCATATGTGCATGAGCTTCAAGCACAAGCTAATAAGCTGAAGGCTGAGGTTGCAGGACTTGAAGCATCCTTACTAGTATCTGAAAACGATCATGGATCAATTCAAAACCCCATTAAACTTCAATTCACCGGAAACAGCCTTCCAATCTGCAAGAAGATCATCCAGGTTTGTCTGATAAAAATCCTGTCAACTCTATTAGAAGTTTTCAGTTAATTAGTCTCTGCAAGCTATTGTAACATTTGTGAATGTGGTTTTGTAGATATTGGACATGTTTCAAGTGGATGAAAGAGGGTTTTATGTGAAAGTAGTGTGCAATAAAGGAGAAGGGGTGGCTGCCTCATTATACAGGTCTCTTGAGTCTATGGCAGGATTCAATGTTCAGAATTCAAACTTGGCTACAGTTTCTGATCACAGTTTTCTACTTACTTTCTTGTTCAATGTAAGCTGTCATCTCTTTGTAGTTTACTTATCTAATATTCCAATTTATTTATTTTGAGTCTTGTTTTTGCTTAAGGATTTAGTCATTATTGATGTGTTGAAACAGGTGAAAGGTTCTCAGCAAACAATTAACCTGCCCAATTTGAAGCTATGGGTGGCTGGCGCTTTTCTAAACCAAGGCTTTGAATTCATACCATCTTTCAAACTATAAAATTGTGCTGTAATCTAATTAAGGTTGCATTAGAGCGATTATGATGAGGCATGAACTCTAATATATATGCCTCTCGGTGCATGTTAACAAGAAACATTTCTACTTTTGAGCCCCCATCATTATCAGTATAAATAATAGTGTCAATTTTTTTAAAAAAACAAATAGTAGTATGGCTAGCAAGATGATTAGAAACCACGAGACTTAAAATCCTTCTTGTGATGATTTTGTCTTTAAAATAAACAAATAAAATAATTTAAATTTAATAATGGACGTAAAAATCTTAATTCACAAAATAATTCAAGAGTATCACACATTTAACTCTTCATTTTGATGTCTCATAAGTCTATCTATTTACGTGCGGTTTTTTCTTTTTGGAAAAAAAAATCTATGTGCAGTTCTTAAAATTGTAATATTAATGTTACACCTTCCAAATAGGCGCATGGTAAAAGAGTACGGATATGAAGATATTTGTCTGAACTCGTTCTGATTTTGATGAGGAAACACGCTTTGATGTTTGGGGTTGGGTGAGGGTTTGGGTAAAACCCGTTTCCCAAAGTCGGAGGCGTGGACAGTGATGGGAATGCTGATCATATCTTCCCCGAACTCATCCTGCTTTTGAAAATTACAAAACTATCCTTAATATGGTTTAGTGTCGTTTATATCTCCTTGTTCTTGATTTATTTATTTTTGGAGATGACTAGAAATTTTTCATAATTTTTTTTTATTGTTTCAAGTTACAGTTCTTCGAAGATTTCTCTTAAAATTGCTCATAATACAATTTTCAGAAATTATCAAATTAAAGTTTTTTAAAATGCATATTGCATAGTTCAGGGGAAGGGCATGGCAAGAAAACATGACCCCACGAGGACGAGGAGGGATGCGAATTTTCCACCCCAACAAGGATCGAGGGCAGGATTAGAGATTGTGTACAAAATCGAGGGCGGAGATGTGGAAAGTAAAACCCGCCCTGGATTCGTCCCGTTTGTCAAACCTACTTGCAAGAGTTATATTAAAGTTGTTATCCCAAATGCCAAATGTATTAAAAATGAAAAAGAAAATGATATCCTAATTGATGCGACAATCTAAATCAGCGGTGCAACATTCATCAATTAAATAGTGAAACGTGTTAAAGCAACATTCATCAATTAATTCTTGAAACGTGTTAAGGCCAAGGAAAAAATCTATCGCTTAATTATACTTTTGATCCTTTTATTTTAATTCTCATACTTTAAAAATATGCAATTTTAGTTCATTTGTATGTTAATATCCAATAATTAATGATGTATCTAATATGGTTGATGATATTTTAATCTTACTTACGCTTTCTAACAAGTGATACCATAAATAAATGTTAATTATTGAATGTTAACATACAGATAGACCAAAATTACACATTTTAAAAATGTTGAGACTAAAATGGAGCGGAAAAAATTGGGGGACCAAAATCACCCAAACAATAAAACAAGGGACCAAAAGTATAATTAAGCCTAAAGAAAAAAATGTTATCTTTGATTAATTTTAAATTCATTTATTTTATTTTAAAAAATTGATTGATGAATGATGATGTTTTTTTTTAACCAATGAATGATGATGTTGATGCTCATTTAAACTATCATAAATATTGAGATGTGTTGCAACTTGTAACACTCAAATTAAAAGTTCCGTATTGAAAAGTAAATTAATTTAATTATTCAATAAAAATTTATTTTTTCTTTTTTTTTTAATCATTGCCCTTACAATGATTAACAAAACATTTATTTTAAGAATTTTTCTATCATGTATAATTTTGCACAGGTTAAAGAATTCAAAAGAGTAAAGTTATATGGGAATTCATGTATTTTATATTTTCAAAACTGAAATGCTTAGTTTTACAGTAAATAGTTGCTATTTTTTGGTTTCTTAACATGTGCAAGATTGCACATGATAAAAAAACCTTATTTTAATGATTAAAGTAGTACGTAGTTTTACACCGAGAGTGTATGATTTTTTACACCGTCAACCAATCACCGATCATGATATAGATGACTTTTAAGATAGTTATGTTAAGAATAAAAATATATATTAATATGACAATTTATGATTAGATGTCCATATAAAAAAGTTTTACATTATCAGTATATATCAATTAAACTATATTTTAAATATGGGCATATACTTATAACTTTTTTTTTGACAAAAGGGAATCACCGCATTTCATTAAAGATCAAAGAGTCAATACATGTAGGGATATGAAAGAAAACATGAGGACTAGTATAATATATGACTACCCTAGCTAAGTTATGAACAATCATATTTGCTTGCATCCCAAAAAACTCAGCATGAGAGTTTTGACAATGAGAAGAAAGCAAAGCCTTACAAGAGGAGACAATAGTACCAAATTCTGAGAAATCTTCACGCACGGTCGTGATGCTAACCACCTTTGGAATCAAGCTCGAAAATCACCTTATTATGCTTCAGCTCAATCATCCAATTAATAGTAAAATAAATATCAGCAGCTTCTCCTAATTGGACATCAGCAATAGGCTTAAACCAATGAGTTTAAACAGCCAAAAATTTACCATGTTCATCTGTCAAGCACATACCAACACCAACTTGGTTCGAAACCGCGAAAAAAGAGGTATCTACGTTACATTTCAGGTAGCTTGTTGGAGGAGCAGTCCACTTATGAACGCTAGCAGAGCCAATTGCATGATTAAGGGCGCTATTAGAAGGCTTTGCGCGAGCACTAACCCACTCGTCCAGCAAAGAAGACCACGGCTCACTATGGTGTCAATACTTTCATCCACTTCATCCCACACTTTCTTGTTCCTGCTGTGCCATATACTCCACAGGGACATGCTAAAAATTATCATCCTGGACTTGGATAAAATAGCAAGAAGCATGAAGAACAATTCTCGAAAATTATTAGCCACTTCCAATTTGCAAGAAATCTTGTTACCCATAACAGGATCAAAGAGACGAAGATTAACTTCATATATAAGAAAAGTAGTTCTTGGAAGCATGAAAGCTTGCAAGTGAGAAGAATTTCTCATGAGTAATCATATTGAAAAAGATGATTGATTGTGTACGTTAGTCTCTTATTTATAGGCTAGATTAGGCTAACCATATATAACCAACTCACTAACCATATATTCCATTACCCTCCCGTAAGCTGACAATGGTGGTAACCATAGGGAGCTTGAAGTGAAAATAAAAATAAAATGCTTCCTATATTACAAGAGACCAATTTGCAACAAAATGTATAAGTACAAATATAATGCCCAAACAGACCCAAGCAATAGCTAAACAAAAGAGAAGGCCCAACTATTAGCAGCCCAAACAGAATGCAGTAGCCAAAAAAAAAAAAAACAAAGCCCAACAGTTGGAAGTCAAACGAGTTACCCAATCCTTGCTTAGCAAAGAATCGAAAATGAGCCAGCCCAAGAGAGTGGAACTCCCAGGAAGATTCCAAACTCAGCCAGTTCCATTCTTCCCTTTCAAGTTGAACCCTAACAATGCAAGGCAGAGAGAACGGTGGCGAGATCAGCGGCGAACGGAGGCGATTTCCACTGGGATTGAAGACGCGATGTTGGGAGGCGGCGGACGGCGAAATAGTTGGCACTGTTCCCCCGGGATCGAAGATAGCGATCCATACATTGGAGTTGGAGGACCAGACGTGGCTTTCGGCAAATAACACGGTGGTGAGAAGTCGCTGCTTTTGCTCACGGCGGTTCTTGCAAAACCATGGTGTACCAAGGCAACGAGTAATCGAATCACCTTTATATCGATTTCAGAAGTGCCAGGTCCAAGGTTGCAAGAGAGCTTGACGAAGGAGTTGGAGACGGCTTTGTGAGTTCCGCCGGGATCGAAGGTGGCGATGCTCGATTCGCCGATGGAGAACCAGGAGACGTTTATCGGAGGAAGAACCACATCCAGATAGGACTCATATATCAAATCCAAAGTTGCAGAGGAAGTCGATGAAGCCGCCATTCTTGATGTCTGAAGGAGCACGAATCTTCCCGAAGCCAGTGTCGATGTCTGCGATGAAGACCTGAAGCAAAAGTAGCGATCTCAAATAACAACGAACGATCCGGAACCTAGACAACTTTCTTGAAGAGATCGGTGACAAGTTCCTTAGATTCTTTGGTGGCTTCAAAGAAAGTGAAATCAGATCCACCATCTTCAACAGGTGAGGTAAGTTCTGAAAGTTTCTCAACAGAAGAACCTCCATTAGTCTTCAGCTTGAAGATGCTGGAATGTGAATTGATGCTGATTTCTCCAATCTTGATCGCGGAACCTTCTAACTCTTGCTTGATCGGCTTGATCTGAATATGATCACAGTAGAAACTGCCGAACTCGATGAAACAAGAATCAAGAACAGTGGTGGCTTCGTCTTCGTTGGAGAGGCTCGATTCTTCCTCCTCTGAAACTTCCTTCTCTGAATCAGAGCCGTCAGAGTCTTCGTCACTCTCATCTGCGGCGGAAGCACGGTATCGCCCTGATACCATGTTACCGATCACAGGATCAAAGAGATGAAGATTAGCTTCATAGGAAAAGTAGTTCTTGGAAGCATGAAAGCTTGCAAGTGAGAAGAATTTCTCATGAGTAATCATATTGAAAAAGATGATTGATTGTGTACATTAGTCTCTTATTTATAGGCTAGATTAGGCTAACCATATGTAACCAACTCCTAACCAACTCACTAACCATATATTCTATTAAATCTCATCCCAAAAGCCCAACTTCCTCCAAACATCCTCACTTTTAGGACAAGTAATGAGAACAAGCCAAGGATTCTTAAAGGCTGAATCACACCAAGGGCACAAAGAGGAGCACTGCACCCCACAAAAATTCAAGCTCTCCCTAGTTGGAAGACAATCTCTTGTAGCTCGCCACAAAAAATTATTGACCTTAGGAGGAACACTAATGCTCCATAAACCACTCCAATCTCCTTCCACTTTCAAATGATCAGTGTCTAGCAAGGAATTCATACCAAGCCAATAAGCTGTCCTAACCGAGTAAGAATCCCTATGCTCAGCCCGCCAAATTAATTTATCTAATTACACAACGCCAAACAAAGGAGTATTAAGGACTGAAGCAGCTGACTCAGGGGACATCACAGCTTCTACACGATGGACATCCCATCTCTTGTTACCATGCTCAAGAAGATCATGCACTTTGAGAGAAGGGTTCGGTAACATACCATGCAAAGAGGCAGGGACCGCTAAGTCATTAGTCCAAACAGCATTCCAAACCCGGATATTAGAACCATCCCCAATCCTCCATCTCGATCATTTCCTCAAGAGAACTCTAGCTTCACAAGTGCTACGACAAACATAGCTCGGATTATTACCAACACTAGCTTCCAGAAAATCACAATGTGGATAATATTTGGCTTAGAAAAGTTTGGCCACAAGAGAGTCAGATTCTATCAATAACCCCCATCCTTGTTTGCCTAAAAGCGTCACATTGAAAGTATAAAGATTTATGAAGCCCATACCACCATCTGATTTATGCATGGCCAATTTATCCCACGACAGCCATTTAATGCCTTTGTTATTCGCACATCCACTACCCCACCAAAAGGAGTTCATAACTTTTTCATTCTCATCCCCAAGAGAGGGAGGAATGAGAAAAATACTCATGAAATAGGTTGGGATAGCTTGAAGAACCGATTTAATCATAACCTCCTTCTCACCCTTAGATAACGAACGGCCACCCCAAGAATTAATCTTGTTCCACACACGGTCCTTTATAAATTTAAACATAGCCTTCTTACTTCTACCAATTATAGAGGGGAGCCCCAAGTACTTTCCAGTGCCCAAGCAAACTTGAACCCCAAGAAGATTGGCAATAAAATTACGAACCTCTCCATGGACATTCCTACTATAAAAAATTTCAGATTTAAGAAAATTAATTTCCTGACCTGAAGCAGCTTCATAAATAGTAAGGATGTCCTTCAAAATAGTGACCTCATTCTCCTTGGCTTTGAAAAACAAGAAGCAGTCATCTGCAAACAAAAGATGGGATATAACTGTCTCCTTTGCACACTTTCAGACCATGAATATCGCCTCTCCCTTCTGCTTTATCAATCAAAGCCGTTAGCCCCTCAGAACAAAGAATAAACAAATATGAGAAAGAGGATACCTTTGCCTCAGGCCTCTACCAGACTGAATAGGACCAACGTGCTCCTGATTAACGAGCACCGAATAAGAGACTGACTCCACACAAAGCATAATCCAATCAACCCATTTATGAACAAACCCCGTCCGCCTCATGACTGCTCGAAGATATCCCCAATCCACCCTATCATAAGCTTTGCTCATATCAATTTTTAACGCCACATCACCAAGCTTACCTTTAACCTTTCTCTTCATGTGATGAATAATCTCAAAGGCCATCATGGCATTATCCAGAATAGAACGACCGGGCACAAAAGCAGACTGGACATTAGAGACACACTTTTAAAACACCGATTTTAAACGATTGGCAAGGACCTTGGAAAGAATCTTGTAAACAACGTTACAGAGAGATATAGGCCATCAATCTCTCATGGACACCAGGTTGTTGTTCTTAGAAATAAGAGCTATATTGGTATCATTCAGAGTAGCAGGAAAAAAACCCCTATCTAGCTAGAAACAACAAGCATAAAATATATCTTCACCACACATCTCCCAAAACTTTTTAAAGAAAGTTGGGTTAAACCCGTCTGGACTCGAGGATTTATCAAAATGCATCAGGCTCAAAGCAGAAGAGAATTCCGCCCGGGAGAAAGGTCTAGTCAACATCTCGTTGTCTTCTAAGGACACCCGAGGGTCAATCACGTTCAACACATGAGCATAGACACTGTCACACTGCATAAAAAGATTTTCAAAATAGCTTTTTGCAACATCCTTAATCTGGTTCGGATCTTCTACAACAACAACATGATCATTCTGGATTTTATGGATTTTATTTACCTTTGATCTTGAGGTGGCAGAGGCGTGAAAAAAGCGAGTGTTGAGATCACCATCTCAAAGCCAGAAAATCTTTGCTCTTTGCTTCTAGAAATTTTCTTCTTTGACTAGCAGCTTTACCATGCGGTCCTTAACTTCACGAAATAAACTAACACCCGCTTCATATCTTCTAAATTGCAAATCTTCTAGCTGCCTTCTACACTCCATGATATCAATTTTAAATTCCGCCCTAATACCTTTGCTCCATGCCACAAGGTGATATGCACAACCAAGAAGTCTAGAAACAATATCCCCTTCGTTGCCATGCTACCAACCTCGATGAATGACATCCGTGATATCTTTCTCTTCAAGCCAAGCATTCTCAAATATGAAACGCTTGGGGTGATTAGAAACAGTAATGGGATCACGCTGAAGGAGTATGGGAGTATGATCAGAGATAGGAGCAACCAAATTAAGTAAACAAGCCTGGGAAAATAAATCTAACCATCCTTGATTCGTCATAGCCCTATCAAGCCTCTCCTCAACAGCTCTATTAGAATCTCTGTTATTACGCCAAGTGTAAGGGTAACCCTCCATATTAATATCAACAAGTCCAGCTGCTTGAACTGCTTCCCTGAAACCATTCAGTAAGAAATTCGGATGATCAACCCAACCAAATTTATCATCAGAGGACAATAAATCATTAAAGTCGCCAATAATACACCAAGGTAAATTTGACAAACCCGCCAATCTTCTCAAAAGAGCCCAAGACTCCCTCCTACGCGTGCGTTCCGAGTAACCATAAAATCCAGTAACTCGCCACTTCCCTTTGATAGCATCATCAGCTAGAACATCAATATGATGAAGATAGAAGCTTGAAATTTCACAACGCATATCATTTTTCCAGGAAAAAACAACACCTCCGCCACGACCCTCCCTATCCACAGCAAAACAACCATCATAACCAATCCTCCTCCCAACTTCCTCAAATTTAGTAGCACTAACCAATGTTTTAGATAAAAAAATAACTTCCGGTTTATGTAACTGGATCAGGTTCTTCAAGGCGGGAACTGCACTCAGGTGACCCAGGCCTCGGCAGTTCCAGCTAAGGATCGTCATTGCTCCCAGTAGGCTTGGACACCAGGACCTACCGATAAAAAATGGTTCATGTTGCTGGTTGAGATATCATCTTCATTATCACTTACTGTACCATTTACCCTCCTACGTTTACGTTCACCATGCAGCCCATACACCCACTCGGCATCATCAGGAAGAGGGGTATCCAAGGAGTAAATTACCACCGCCTTCTGATTAATGCACGGGTCCTCACGGAAAGTAACAACAGATTTTCCTCTCTCCAACCTTGCATGATACATGCGCACGTGCCTTATAGTAACGCCAGAATGATTAGCTGGACAAAATCCTCCTTCATTAACCAATTGATTTGAAATAGGAAATCCCATAACGATGTTTATAATAACCGAATCATTAGAATTAAATCCTTTCGAATTTGAATTAATTCCAGATTATCCTGATCCCATATCATGCACCTGAGAATTCGCAGCATTGAAGGCATTCCAGCTAGGGTCTGTAACGCCCTTATCTTCATTAAGTCAGTGTTCACCGCCGTCGTCACTGACTGGACATCGGGGTACCGCCCGGAGTGCACTGCTCCAACACCTTGTTCCATCATCCACTTCCATCGCGCAAAAACTTCACACTTTTGTTCTGCATGTCCTAGACAACCACAGACAAAACAGATTATTCCAAGTTTTTCATACTTGAAATCCACTACACACCACTCCCCACCAACCACCCTAACCTTCCTTTCTTTCTTTAACGGCACACCAACATCAACCTTAAATCGAATGCGCGTATAATTACGCCAAATGCTCGAGTTATTGGAGGAATCATACTCCACAAATTCACCAACAAAGTTTCCCAGCAACCTTCCCACCATCTTCGACATAAATCCAACAGGTAGATTATGAACCTGCATCCAAAACTCGACGTGAAATAGTTGGATATTTTGAATGGGGACCCCAGCCTGCATCCGCCCTAGAATAAGCAGATGATTATCGAAGGTCCAAGGACCACCCTTCACAACCCACTCCAAATCCTTAATATGAGAGAACTGAAAAAGGAAAAGATTTGAAGAGGCTTCCTTAATCGCCACCCCTTTCACCGGCCGCCATATCCTATCCTTCATAGCCGTCACCCTAAGCGGTTCGTCAATCAAAAACTGTCCCACTAGACCTAGCCGGATATTCTCCTGCACCCCAGAACCACCACCTCCACCATCAAGCTGAAGGCTAATACCTTCCTCCTCATCATCCGCCAGAGAGAGGTTGCAGAACCATACATCCACCATGGTATAGAGGGAAGAGAAAGCACACGTCTCACACAGAAAAACCACACGTCTCACACAGAGAGAAAACTTTTATTCTGCAATTTTATTCGGCATAAACTTATAACATAGTTTCACCTTAAAATGGATCCGTTTACATTCTGTTAGAAATCGAAGAAAGGAAATAAAAGACAATTAAAAAGAAATAACTTTAAAATGAAAAGACGTTTTAAAATATTTTAGTTCTATTTCTCTCTTTACTAGAAAATTTTAATTCTAACCTCATTTTTCAATAGCATAAATATTAAAAAAATTTAATTCATATCGACCTCAAATACATCACTTCACACACCGTAATTAAAAACTGATAAGAAATATATAAAAAATAGAGGGAAATAAACTATAATGAAATAAATAAAATTATATAAATATAAAGAGATACATATATAATATGTATGAATAGTATATTAAAAAAATCTTGCTAACCCATATCATTAGAATATTGATTAAGAAATTGATTTTGATTTTCATATACAATATAAAGTTTTTACATTATGAACCAATCACTCATCACTCCACATATGATTTAATATAATTACAATAAAGTCAATTTTTAAAATAATGTAATCATATATAATTGGTTAATGGTTATAAAAAGTCATTGATAATGCATTAAATTTTTTTTGGTATTTGACCAGATATTTCCACAAACAAAACTCTTAGACTAACCCTTGGGTTGAAATTGTTACTTAAGTAAAACATCTCTGAAGTGGTGACTTAAATATTCGAACCCTAACTTTACAGGTGAAATTCGTCTAAGGATATTGCATTATAATTAAACCCTAAGAAATAAATAAATTATAGATTTTTTAATATATATATATATATATATATATACATAAAAAATGTATTATTTACAACTTTCAATAAAAACTTCAACTATTTTAATTCATTGGCCAATTTAACCGACATTTATTTATTTATCCTATAAAAGTTGAACTCTTTTTTTTGTTTTTTATTTGAAAGTATAAAAGTTCAACCTGAATATCGTTCATTAAATCAAATAAGCAGACAGAAAAGGAAAACAACAAAACAAGAGAAGTGTCTAGAGTTAAAAGAGTAGAGAGGCAGAAAGAGTGAGTAGCTGAAGACTGAAGTGGATCATTATAATACTACGAACCAACCATTGTTGCATTATCACAAACACCTGCACCTCCATCTCCATCTACAATGCAACCAACACTGGCAGCCATGTCATCCCACACTCTTCTTTCACCCTTCCCTAACCCTAACCCACTTCCCAAATCCTCCTTCTCCGGTCTTTCCTTCAAGCGCTCTCCCAAATCCCTAACCCTCACACCAACCACCCGTTCCAAGACCCTCACCGTCGTCGCCGCCGTTAAGAAAGCTGTCGCCGTCCTCAAGGGTAATTCCGCCGTCGAAGGCGTTGTCACCCTCACCCAAGATGACGACGGTTCTTTTCTCTCCCTTTCTTTATTATTTCAACCATTTCCTTTCAATTCTCCAATCGTGTCATTCCCATTGCACATTATAATTACTTGAATTCGGTGAAAGACTTCGACTTTGAACCATTCCTTTCTCCATTTTCATAAATTCCTGCTTGGGTCTGATGAAACTCCGAAACCAATACGTTGTGAAACTGAGCATTACCTATAAACCGTACTTCATTAGTAAACAATTGTATTCATTCAAAGGAACAAATTTCTGAGCTAAATAGTTATACCTAGGCTATGTTCGAGAGTTTTGAAGGAGATGGAATGGACTGGTTAGTAATGGAATGGAGTGGAAATGTAAAAGCATCCAACTTCAGTGTTTAGAAGTTTAATGGAGGGAGATCCCAAACGCCTAATTTGGAGAGTATGAAAATTAGAGGGTTTGGACATAATACAGTTGGTTACATCCTTGACCACTCCAGTCCATTACTTAAGGCACTCCGAAACAATGTGTCAATGTTTTTTTACTATCCCACTCCATCCATCTAAACATAGCCTGGATTTGATTCATTGGTTTATGTGATGTATAAAACTGTACTAGTTCACTTTTTAGCGTGCTAACTTCTAATTATTACCACTGTGATGTATAGGCCCAACAACAGTTAATGTTCGTGTTACTGGTCTTACTCCAGGGCTTCATGGTTTTCACCTGGTTAGTGTTTTCTGCCCTTGCTAGATTATATCATTTCATTCAAATTTGAAAATAGTTTTCTAACCTTGTGTCTTGCAGCATGAGTATGGTGATACCACCAATGGGTGTATATCAACCGGTATGGCCAGTGCCTGACCTTAATTTTCTTTACTTGCTATATAGTTGAATGGATGGAGTTTCTTACAAGTGTTTGCTTCTTGAATGATATATTTAGGAGCACATTTTAATCCTAATAACTTGACACACGGTGCTCCTGTGGATGAAGTCCGTCATGCGGGTGACCTGGGAAACATAGTTGCTAATGCCGATGGTAATACATGCTCCCTTTCTCTTTTGTGTTCCTCCTATTTGAAATGCTTTTTGGATCTGTTTATGTATCATTTTGTCATTTTTGTAATACAGGGGTTGCAGAGGCAACAATCGTGGATAATCAGGTGCTCTTTGTCTTTTGTATTTTGATATAATAGTCGATCATTTAAAAAGTTTTTCAAACCATGGTCCATATGTATGCGAATTTCCAATCATTTAGGAACTATAATTCCTGTTTCAAAGTAACTAACTGTATTGTTTGGTGTAAAATATGCAGATACCACTCAGTGGCCCCAATTCAGTAGTTGGAAGAGCCTTAGTGGTTCATGAGCTTGAGGATGACCTTGGAAAGGGTTAGCTATTCCATTTTAAATATTTATTTTGCTTTACAATTCTGTGCAGTAGAGGAAATTACTGTACAAGCTTCAGCACTTTTATCTTACCCAAGTAAACAGTCTGAATGCACAATGGATGTGTCCTTATCAGTTATCACAAGGGAATAATGAAATGAAAATTTAGTATATTAAGTATGATGTGTTAATCATAAATTTAGTTTTTTTTACCGTAGTCTCATCTGCATTTGCTTACTTTTGCAGGTGGCCATGAACTTAGTTTGACCACTGGAAATGCTGGTGGAAGATTAGCATGTGGTATGAAGAAAAATATTAATTAAAATAGTTCTATCCTTTTCATATTCATCTATTCATCCATTCTGATACGATTATATGTTATTTGATTCACTTTTTGCTGTGATGTTCTCAGATGATTAATTTTCTCTAGTTTTGTGAGTAATTTTTCATTCTTGATAAAAAATACAATGGTTTCCTCACAAAGTGGTGTCAATTAATATTGCACAGCTTTTTTTTTTATATGATTTAGAAGCAAGCTCTGTATATAATTTTCTAAAGTCGTGCAGTTAAATAAGCCGAGTAAGCTGGATCCTGATATACTATCTACTGCTAAATTGAACAGAGACATGATTTATGGACGTGTTTATGTTGCTAAATGTTAGTGCATGCACATAACTGATGTAGAGAAATTGTAACTGGAGGCCTAGAAGATCTTTGTACACATGCTTTTAGACTTGAGGCAATGACATAACTGTGTGGTTGTCTACCTAAAACAAGGAACATGTCTCCAATTTCCCTTTTTCTTGCCCCCTTGGATATAAAATATTCTCCAGAAGCCTGGAAACTAAATTTGACCAATTTCATGCTGAATGGTCTCTATATCCTGCTTTTGAAAAGTAAAGTACAAGCTTGAATACTCAGCCTTTTCTGGCAGATTATTGATTACACTAAACTTATTGATAGATGTAAACTATGAACCAAACTTGCAATTTGTCATTAAACATAAGATTTGTGTGAAAAAGCTTTAGGAGCCCATATTGTTGATTATCATTTTTTGGGCATTGATTATCCCATTCAATGGTCTTGTTGAATTGGAAGGTTTTAGGTAGATAATGAGGAAAAGAGAGAAATAAGCTAAGAAGTAATAACACTGATGTTGATTTGATGTGGTGATGATGTGTTTACAAAAGATAACCCAATAGTCCCATTTATACTAAAAGTAGAATTCTAATCTTAATCAAATAGAGCATCAAATCATAAAATATAAATAATAAATAAATCCTAAGAGATTATCTAGGATACTCTAAGATATGAAAAGATATTATTAGATATTTCTTTGATTTTCTAACACTCCCCCTCAAGCTAAAGCTTACTAAGCTTTAAGCTTGTTACACGAAAAACAATGCATTCCCCCTCAAATTAAAATTTAAAATATAAAAATCATAAACCGAGCTCCAGGAAAATAATGGTTGGGAGGCAACTCAAGGATGTTGGAGAGGCCGGAGAGAGTTGCTGGAAAGATTACTTAGCAAGATAGCTGGAATGATCATTAGCCTGACAAAAATTTATTGGCAAGCAATTTAGCAGCAAGGTCCGAATTTGTCAAAACCACATTTGGAAGCTTCAACAACAATATCGGAGACCCAAATTATTTCAAATTGAAATTAAGTTAGACAACTACTTCCGGGATTGAGACGAGGCCAGTGCATCTGGGACAAGGGGCAAAAGCTAGTGCATCTGGGAGAAATACGGGCCAATGCATCTAGGAAAAGAGCCGGGCCAGAGCATCTGGTACAATGAGTTGGGCTAGTGTGAGTCATAGCCAAAATAAGTCAATCATCAACGGAAATAGAAGTTACGACTAATATGATTCATACGTGGGAAAATAGTCACCACCGGAATGATCGTCGGTGGGAACAAAAGTCACCACTGACATGACTCATTCGTGGGAAAATGAGTCACCACCGGAATGATCGTCGGTGGGAAGATAAGCCACTGGTATGATCCATTAGTGGATAAGAATTGCATGACAAACATTGAAGAAGCAAAACATATCGAGGTGGTTGCTGAAAAGTGGTCCATAAAGGGTGGTGAGAACAAATCCAGAAAGAGCAGGAAACGAAGAGTTCGGCGCTGGAAACGGTGGCTGGACGTGTCGTCACGTGCCGGTGGAAGGGAAGCGCATGTGGTTGCACGCTGATCGGAGGAGACGCGCGTGCAAGAGCGTCTGGAGACTGATGACGGTACTGTCTGGACGGTTGGACAGATTGGCTGTCGACGAGTCTAGTGATAGGGTAGATGGCGGGCAACGACTGTCGGCGGCTGACGGGACAGAAACAAGGGTCGGAAAGACGAAGGATGCGTCGGAAAAGAAGAACATAACGGAGGAGAGAACAAAATGGCAGGATATATATTTTTTTGTATGGCTGAGAAGATAGTTAGAGTTCCTTCATACTTAGCGGAACTCCACAAATGGAATAGTGACGGGGACAAAGTCACGGAGGATGGTACCGTTCTGATACCATGTTGAATTGGAAGGTTTTAGGTAGAGAATGAGGAAAAGAGAGAAATAAGCTAAGAAGTAATAACACTGATATTGATTTGATGTGGTGATGATGTGATTACAAAAGACAACCCAATAATCTTATTTATACTAAAAGTAGAATCCTAATATTAATCAAATAGAGAATCAAATCATAAAATATAAATAAGAAATAAATCCTAAGAGATTATCTGGGATACTCTAATATATGAAAAGATATTATTAGATATTTCTCTGATTTTCTAACACGTCTAATTCTCAAAAGCTATAGGTGATTCATATGTCTACTATCTGTGACTCTGTATAATATTTATATATCCCTGTATCATAAACTCTCTATGTTTATTCTCTCTGTTAATGTGTTTGTTGTTGTGCCTACTTTGTTTTGCAGGTGTAGTTGGCTTGACTCCAGCGTAATTCCAACGAACGTTTTTCTAGCAGCCATGTATTTTATCCGATGTTTGCTTTCTTCGGTCAGACATGTTCTATGAATCATGATGATCTACTGTTGTCTGCTTTCTCCAGTTACCATTACCAATGTAAACTATGAAGCGTGATGTCTTTATAAAGATGAGTGTGAAAATGAATCGTGAAAACTAGTTAGTCCATTACCAGAGAGATTCATCGTGCTGTCAGGTGCTTACTCCCAATAAAATTTGATTTCTGATGTAGTATGATTGCCTGCTTGTGAAAGAACCTAGCGATGATATTCTATATTTACTGTGTGCTGGCTTAGCTATAATGCTGCAAGTGCAGCAGCTGGTTAATTATGTCTAAATGTTCATTTGTTCAGTTCGGGTTTATGATTTCTTACACCCCTTAAACAGTTGGAGTGTAGATTATTGGATTTGGGTTTTGGTTCGAAGGGTACATAGATGACTCTTCAAGTGAAATGTTTGAGAATTAGGACTAGTCTCTTTTCCCAGACTAGCAGACTTGGAAAGGAGCTTGTAATTAGGCCCATATTAATAATAACTAAATTAAAATAAATACAGTAACCTGGTTGCCTTGTATTGTAGCATGGTTCATATAAGGTGAGGAACAAATGGGGCTCCACCGTTGAAAAGGATGATGTGGTGCCATGAAGTCAAATCTCATTATGGTGCCACTATTTTAAGGCTTAAGCATGTTTCTGTTAGCAAAATGAAGTCATGTGGCTGTCTATGGTTCTGTTAACGCCTTTAACTACTGGTTGCCTTTTCTAGTTACTAGTTGGACTTGGAACGGAAGCAACTTGCAAGTAGGTATTTGGCAGAGGGCAGGCTACACTCTACCAGTACTAGTAACCTTGCTTTGACATTAGCTAATAAGTCTAGGTGTCTTCTAACATGAGGGATCAATTAAGTCCCTCAGTGTCAGGGAGGGAAAATGATTGATTGTAGTAGGTCATTCATTTTCCTTTGATTTCCTTCCACAACCTTCCTAGCGGAGGAGCTAATCAACTTCGTGTATGTTTGGTAAAGCTTTTAGAAACCACTGTCATGTCAAAACCACGGTAATAGTGACAGAAACGAAATTTTTTTAACAGCAAACTTAGAAGCTCCAAATAGGAGCTTTCACGTCAAATTCAAATGGACGTGCTTCAGGGGCAAATCAACGTGATACCAAACAGGCTATTCCTCCTATTCAACTTGAGTTGCAGTAGAACCAGAAGAATCGAACACCGAAAAAAAACCAGAAGAATCTTCTCAAATCAAAATAATAAAAAATTAAAAATATATAAATGCAGCAACATAACATTCTGAATGAAAACAACAAAAAACCAAATCTGCAAAAAATATAAAAAAAATTGAATGAAATGAAAGAAACCTTGACAACGCCCATCTCCTTTTCAACTTTGGCCTGCAACTCGCAAAGTGCAGCGGTGACACGGACTCGGCAAGTGTTGCAAGTAATAAAACGGTAAGACCGGATATCGTCCTCAGGGATCGTAGACAATTACCACTTCGCAAATTAAACTACTATCCAGGCGATCAAATTTTGGAGTGAAGGTAGCTCTATCATCTAACAAGCAAACAAGAATAAAATGTTTTTGTTCTTTTTGGAATTTTATCAAACAGTTAGAATGCAGACAGAAATGTGAATAACAATTAGATAGAATTGTTAGGGTTAGACTAAGCTAATCCTCCCTTGATTGTTATGAAATGACAAGTAACACAGTTCCTAATTCAATTATGACAATCAAGTCTTTTCTAAAATACTCAAGTCTAATGCCTTAGGTGCATTGAGCCTAAAACCCCAAATTAAACCCTAATGTCTTAGGTGGATTAACCTGAGATTTTGCATTAAGTCAAGACTTATAAGATTGCAAGCACCTCAAGACCTATGTCTAGGCTCATGAACTACTTGGCATTTGATTCATGAGCAAGCTCTAACACCAACCTTCCAGTTATCTATTAAAGCAACTATTCATTCCTAGGGTGATCAAGCCTAAGAAAGCATTAAGCATGGAATCAAACACTTATAAAGAACAAGGAAACTGCATTACAATCAAGTCATTTTACAATCAAGTTCAGATGAGCAATCATCTAACCCCAACAAAAGGGAGTTTAGCTACACATAATTGAAGATAGAATAAAAGAAAGAGTTACAGAGATGAACAAAGGAGAGAGCTCCATAGAATGTTGCACAGCAGCCACAACAGCAAAGGTCTTATTTTTAGGTTTTTCTGGATGAATTTTCTGTTCTGCCCAGAGGTTCTTTTATAACTCGTGGCCCGTCACGGCCGTGACGGCTATCACGGCCAGGCCGTGACGTGTTCTGTCTCTTGCAGTTCTGGCAAAATCACTCTCTCGCGTGGCGAGCCTTTCTTCGCGACGCGAGCCAACTTTTTCATGCCCGTGATCTCCATCACGGCCAAGCCGTGATGGATTCTGACTTGTGGTGGTTTTTGGGTCACGGCCGTGATGTACATCACGGCCAGGCCGTGACAGCTTCTGACTTTTGGCCCCCTTTTTCTTCAGTTTTCAGGCTTTCTCTTCATCTCAGCTTCCTCATGGCTAAATGTTGGGCATTTAATCATAAATCCCTGCAAAACAACACACAATACCACCTTATCCGTTCCAAAGGAAAAACTAAACAAAATCCAACTAAAATGGCCTAACTATATGCAAATGCATGCAGAAATGTACATGGAAAATGAGGTGAAATCACACTCATCAAATCACCCCAAGCTTAAGACTTTGCTTGTCCTCAAGCAAAAACCAAGGCCAAAAGATGAAAATAACCAGAGCAATGATAGTGAACTAAGAACCCGAGTAAAATGATCCGAGTAACAGGCATTCAATTATTTCAGCAAGAGACAATCAATTCAAGTCCAATTAGGGGCTTAGTTTTCCTAGACTCACATTCTCACTGATTCGGGTACTCTATCTCACTTGAAGCTCACCCCAAGCTTGTTCATTTGCTTGGTTCTCTTTCTTGCCTCACTCACTCAAGTGTTAAGGGAATATGACATTTCACTCCATTTTCCTCAAAGAATGATTCCTACCATAAGCTTGACTATCAACCAAATCTTTACTTTATTAATGAAAACATCTAAGAATCAAGAGGTCTTATTCTTTGGTTGCAATGGGGCCATGGGATCAATTTTCAGGTGGGAAATTCAAGAACAGGAAATTTCAAAAGGCTATACAAACAATCAAGCATTGCAAGGCACGACCTTCTAAAATACCTTTCTTTGGGTTTCAGTTTACTTTTCCACCATTCTTTCCTTTTATTTTTGCTTTTTTATTTCTCACTTTCTTTTGTCATACCCTTCTCCATATACTTTCCTTTCCCTTTTTTTTTCTTTTATTTGGAGAAGGGAGAATTTTCAACTCAAGAGAAATAATTTTTTCAGATTCATTTTTTCTTTTCATCATCCCAAACTTTCAACTACATTTTCCAACCCTTTTTGCACAGTACTTTAGAAGGTCCCTCATAAGCATATTTAACAAAACATTTCGGGGTACCAAGAAAAGCATGCTATTCATTCAGGCTCAAAATGGGGCAACTACGGGTAGCATTATTCATTCAAAGCTCAGAAGGCCGGAAAAAATACCTATTGCCTCAATCCTTTTCCAAAATGTTCTCAAAAATTTTCAAGCTTCGAAATGGTTTCAAGTCAAGTTCTAGAGAAAAACAATCCAAGAGGAACACACTCTACACAAAGAACGGGGGCAGAGTTAGTGAGTACCCCCTAATGGCTCAAAAGCTCACATTTATCAGTTCAAAAACCAGTGAGGAACACAAGTCTAAAGAAACACATGCTAATCATCAACTATCCAAGACCATCTCAAGAATATTTATTTGAAGCCATATCACATGAATAGAAAAATCAGGGTCCAAAAATTCACTAACACAGATAAATTGGCACTCAGTTCTCACAATCATAAGCTCAATCTAAGCAGGGGTAACCGAATCATGCGATCATGCAAACTTAAGCCTATATGAATGCAATATCTACAATGCAAGCAAAAAATTACCCCTACCCCAAGCTTAAAGACTTACATTGTCCTCAATGTAAATAATTAAGTTTAGAGAGGGGAGAAAACTGGAACAACTCACCAAGGTGGTAGTGGTGCTGAATCACATGTTTTCTGGTTTTATTCCCTCCTGCCCTTCTTCTCCTCCTTCCTTCAAAATCTGAAAGCACTCAACAAAACTATTAACAAACCTCTTGAGCTTCTCAAATTATTCAAGAGGGGAAAAATCAAAAATAAAAGAGTGAATGAAAAGAAAACTTGGGTTGCCTCCCAATAAGCGCTTCTTTAACGTCACTAGCTTGACGTGTAGATAACTTCTTTCAATTAACCGGGGTCTGCTGGACATAGAATTGCAAGAGCACTTTTCTTCCATGAAACTCCTGTAAAGAGCTGATTTTGCTTAGAAGGCCAACAATTGTGCTTCTGCTTTGCCTTTTTCGCTCTGGGCCTCTTGCCCTTTTTCTCACTCCTTCCCGGTGGAGGTTCTGTTTTCACAAGATGAGCAGAGCCAACTTCCTCACCAACTGATACATCATTTGTCTTGCATAGCTTTAGATATGCTTTCATGTTGGGCTTTTCCTTCTTCTCTGGAGTAGAGGGGTGGTGTTGATGTGCAATGACTTCCTTATCTACTGTGTCCACCATATCCATGCGGAAACACTCCTATTCCTTGCTCGTGCGATGCAAAGCTTCCAATACATTGAAAGTTACTTCTTCTTCTTGCACTCTGAATTTCAACTGGCCTTTTTCTACATCTATCAAAGCCCGACCAGTTGCCAAAAAAGGTCTCCCTAGTATGAGCGGAACTTCAGCATCCTCCTCCATGTCTAAAACCACAAAGTCTGCTGGGAAGATTAATTTATCCACCTTCACCAACAAATCCTCCACAACACCATAGGGATATGTAATGGAGCGGTCTGCCAGTTGAAGAGAAATCCCTGTTGGTTTTACCTCACCAATTCCCAGCTTTTTGAAAATGGACAACGGCATAAGGTTGATACTTGCGCCTAGATCGCACAATGCTCTCCCAATGTTCACATGACCAATAGTGCATGGGATAGTGAAGCTACCCGGGTCCTTTATCTTTACTGGTAGCTTCCTCTGAATTATAGCACTGCACTCTTCAGTAAGCATAACTGTCTCCTCCTTCCACCGCCTCTTGTTTGTAAGAATCTCTTTCATGAATTTGGCGTAGGAAGGCATCTGCTGAAGAGCTTCAAAAAAGGGATGTTGATCTCGTAGCTTTTTGAATACATCCAGGAATTTAGAAAATTGTTGGTCTTTTGATTCCTTCTTCAACCGTTGGGGGGGTACGGGATTACAAATATGGGGGCAGCTCTTTGGGATTATCAACCTCTTCCAGAATCTGTCTTTTAGTCTTCTTCTTCGCAAATTCTTCATCAACCAATTTCTCCCTCTGCGGTTTTTCAGCTTCTACACCGGTAGGAATAGAGGTAGTATCTTGGGAAGTTCCGGGTTCTTCGTTGTTTACCTCTTCAAACTGCACCTTATCAATTCCAGCATCACTTGTCTTTTCTTCCCTCTCTTTTTCTTGTGGATTTAACACTCTCCCACTTCTTGTGATAATTGCCATGCAACCTTCCTTCGGATTCTTCTCTGTATCTCCTGGCAATTGTCCTTGAGGTCTTTCTGCCATTTGCTTTGCCAACTGTCCTATCTGGTGCTCAAGATTTTTGATGGAGGCATTTTGATTCTTCATAGTCTCTTGAGTGGCTTGCATGAACTGGCCCAGAATGTTCTCCAATTTGCTTGAACTCTCTTGAGGAGGCTGTGCTTGAGAACTCGAACTTTGCCCTTGTCTCCACCCAAAGTTAGGATGGCTGCGCCACCCCGGGTTGTAGGTGTTGGAGTAAGGATCATTTCTAGGCCCCTGGTTGCCCATATAATTTACCTCTTCTTGTCCAGAACTTCCAACCACATTGATCTCACAATTTCCATTTGCATGGTTGCCTCCACAGAAATCACACACTGAGGTACCTTGAACTTGGACAGCTTGTAGTTGAGAATTCTGCAGTTGAACTGACCCCAGTTGCTTGGTAAGAATTGCCATTTGTGCCTTGAGAGCGCCAATTTCATCCAGCTCTAGAACACCTCTCTTAACCATTGATCGAGAACTAGGCATTTGATAGTCATTGTTAGCCATGTTCTCAATCAAGTCCTTTGCTTCTTCGGGCGTCTTCTGACTCAATGTCCCTCCTGCAGCCGCTTCAATCATACTTCTTGAATTCTTGTTGAGCCCATTAACAAATGTTGCAACCTGTTGCCATGTCTCTAGTTCATGATTGGGACAAGCTGTGAGTAAGGACTTGAATCTCTCCCAGGCTTCATAGAGTGACTCACCATCCCTCTGTGCAAAGGCATTGATCTCTGATCTCAGCTTGATCATTCTTGACGGAGGAAAGAATCGAGACAGAAACTTGCTCACCAAATCATTCCAAGTGATGATGCTTCCATGAGGATGAGATTGAAGCCATGACTTAGCTCTATCCCTCAGAGAGAAAGGGAAAAGCCTTAAACGAATGGCCTCATCGGAAGCTCCGTTTAACTTGATGGTGTCCCACAACTCAATGAAAGTACCAATGTGAGCATGAGGGTCTTCACTCTCCAAACCTCCAAACTGATTTTGCTGCACAAGGTGGAGAAGTGATGCCTTGATTTCGAAATTATTGCAAGCTACTGCAGGTCTCACAATCGGAGTTCCACATCTATCGACTCTAGGGGAAGTGTAGTCCCCCATTGTCCTTCTTGGTGCATTATCTTCAGCCATGGTGACAGCTGGTAATTCAACTAACAGTTCTTCTTGCACAGAGGATGTTCCTTCTCTGTTCTGTCTTGCCTTGGCTTCCTTCCTATTCCTTCTACAAAGTCTCTCGATCTCAGGTTCGAATTGGAGTTCACCTGGGTCGATTGTACCTCGCATACAATGAACAAATAGAGTAGCGCAGAAAATAACAGAAAAACATAAAACAGCACACAACAGAAAATTACAGCAGAGAAACAGAAAATAAGAAAGAAAAAACACAATAGGAAAACAGTAAAAATGCCTAAATTAGGAGTCCCCTTTGGTACTCGTGATATTGGCACACCGATCCCCGGCAACGGCGCCAAAAACTTGACACGGACTCGGCAAGTGTACCGGTTCGTTGCAAGTAATAAAACGGTAAGACCGGATATCGTCCTCAGGGATCGTGGACAATTACCACTTCGCAAATTAAACTACTATCTAGGCGATCAAATTTTGGAGTGAAGGTAGCTCTATCATCTAACAAGCAAACAAGAATAAAATGTTTTTGTTCTTTTTGGAATTTTATCAAACAGTTAGAATCCAGACAAAAATGTGAATAACAATTAGATAGAATTGTTAGGGTTAGACTAAGCTAATCCTCCCTTGATTGTTATGAAATGACAAGTAACACAGTTCCTAATTCAATTATGACAATCAAGTCTTTTCTAAAATACTCAAGCCTAATGCCTTAGGTGCATTGAGCCTAAAACCCCAAATTAAACCCTAATGTCTTAGGTGGATTAACCTGAGATTTTGCATTAAGTCAAGACTTATAAGATTGCAAGCACCTCAAGACCTATGTCTAGGCTCATGAACTACTTGGCATTTGATTCATGAGCAAGCTCTAACACCAACCTTCCAGTTATCTATTAAAGCAACTAATCATTCCTAGGGTGATCAAGCCTAAGAAAGCATTAAGCATGGAATCAAACACTCATAAAGAACAAGGAAACTGCATTACAATCAAGTCATTTTACAATCAAGTTCAGAAGAGCAATCATCTAACCCCAACAAAGGGGAGTTTAGCTACACATAATTGAAGATAGAATAAAAGAAAGAGTTATAGAGATGAACAAAGGAGAGAGCTCCATAGAATGTTGCATAGCAGCCACAGCAGCAAAGGTCTTATTTTTAGGTTTTTCTGGATGAATTTTCTGTTCTGCCCAGAGGTTCTTTTATAACTTGTGGCCCGAATCACGGCGTGATGACCCATCACGGCCAGCCGTGACGGGTTACGTCTCTTGCGCTTACGGCAAAATCACTCTCTCGCGTGGCGAGCCTTTCTTCGCGACGCGAGCCAACTTTTTTTTCATGCTCGTGATCTCCATCACGGCCAGCCGTGATGGATTCGACTTGTGGTGGTTTTGGGTCACGGCCGTGATGTACATCACGGCCAGTGTGGATAACGACTTCGACTTTTGGCCCCTTTTTCTTGATTTTCAGGCCTTCTCTTCATCTCAGCTTCCTCATGGCTAAATCTTGGGCATTTAATCATAAATCCCTGCAAAACAACACACAATACCACCTTATCCGTTCCAAAGGAAAAACTAAACAAAATCCAACTAAAATGGCCTAACTATATGCAAATGCATGCAGAAATGTACATGGAAAATGAGGTGAAATCACACTCATCAAGCGGCTTCATACTCAATATCCTTCAGTCACTTCTTCATGTCCCCTAACTCCTATCATTGCAAAATATAGAGAAAGAAGAGAGATTAAGTTGATTGTATGGAAATTAACCTAACCGAAATTGAGGGTACCAAAATTGACTCTGATTCTGAGATGAAACCAAGATTGAGGCGTGGTGGAAGGGGATCGGGATGGAGGTGACGAACATCGTAGCCATCGATGGAGAGCGAATTCCAATCCACCTGAGCGGAAGCGGAGTTCATGAATGCCGCCATGGTGTCGTCGTCGAACAGCATCGCGTGCCGACCCACCACCTCCAGATCCACGATTCGATTCTGCTTCACCCGACCAGGTTCGACCTTCCGATTGGATTGGTTGATGGATGATGACCAAAACCCAACTTGATGGATGAAAACTCAAACTCTCTCTAAAAAACAAAAATGATTATGTTGTCGGAGGCCAAAGCCCTCCATCTCCGGCGTGTCCTCACCATCTTTAGATGATACCCATAGCTTCTCTCTTGCTTGGTCCTTTTCTGCAAATAATTAGGGACTATTCAGTAATTACAAAGAAAACCTGTATTACCAGGTTCCAGTAAACAATCTGATCCATCCATTATTTTAATAATAAATCCAATGACTCTTTTTTACTCCCTCGCAATGAGGGACTTAGTTGCTCCCTTACGTTAGAAGTCACCATATATAAGTCTAATGATACTTATGCAAGTCTGTGTTTGTAGGGCCTAAGAACCTGCATGTGGGCCTGTTGAGGTCCTCCTTAGTGGGACTTGAGGGAGATGATAGGAAATAGGTAGAGAAAACGTGAGATAAAGAGCATTTCCATGATTGAATTCTGCTACTCTCTCTACGACTCTACGTGTCCTCAACTTCTACTGTTTGAGCTGTGAAATTTACAATCACAACTCAAGCACGGCCATACCTAAACTCAGATAAACCTACATATATGTTTAGCTGTGAAAAAGATCATGCACGTAACTATCATCTATTATTGAGTCACTTGATTGCTATAAATTTAGTGTAGAAATTGAAGTGTCAAATATGCAAAATTAGTTCAGCTACATATCTGTTCGCCCTATTTCTTTACTTGGTGATATTGTAGTCTATCTTTTCACAATTTCACCTAAATTTAATAAATGGAATGTGCAAGCCACGCGGCCATTCTCTAGCCTCAGGATGATGAAACCCTTATTATTAACATATGGTATCACATCTTATTCTTACGTAGATCACCAAATTAGGTGAACGTGGCTTTGCACAATTAAGCAGGAGGCAACTTTGGACGGAAAAGTTATCTCACGAGGGAAGCATGAGATGTTAAAAAAGAATGAAACAGTTGTGTGTAAACGGTAAACCTAGCACACAAGGTAGTGAGTCATTGTCGTTCAAAGGAGGGATTTACCGACTCGTGACCACCCTTGTCTTCACTCTCCAACGTAACATCGCTAAAGCTAGCATCACTTAATTTACCGATCTCTTCATGATTGTTTCTCTGCCGCTGTTCGGTGTAAATGAAATGAATTGAAAATGTTCTTGTAAACAATGTTATTGTGACTCTCTAGCTAACATCAATCGAATTATGCGTAAACATATCCGAATTTTTGCTTCTTTGACTGTTGTAACTTGTATGTTACACCAAGGCGAGAAAATATATTTTTAAAACAAACGTAATCAAAAAATTGTAAAATTTAATGAGATGCAGTGAATAAGTGACGTACGACGAAAACAATCACAGTGCCTGCAAATGTTAATATATAATTTGAAATTGGAAGTTGTTGGAATAATGTATAATATATTGTATACATGTATATGCTTTATAGAATGTCTTATATTGAAATTTTGCTGTCAAAGCCGGTTGCTTCACTGACAACCAAGAACATTGAAATAAGAACAAAGTGAAGAGTGCAGGGTCTTTGTTTGTTATACTGTAAAATGGAGATGGTGCCTGCTTAGTTACAACGGACCACTTTGTCTTTATCGTCACAAGAGTTGGAGTGAGTATTAGGTTTACTAGTTTCTATGTGCCATTCAACATGACTTTGGATATAAGCAACGCCAAGCTGCTTGCACTGTACACCTGCAGAACTAGTGCCTCACAAACAATTAAGTATACTTTGAACATCTTAATTAGCACGTATATAAATATTTGCTTTTTATATATATTCTTTAAAAGTTTGCTCTTTAATATTAGGTGTTGTCTGGTGCACCACCCAAATGGCATAATTTGGACCAACCAGGTTGCCACTTTGGGTAGTTGACTTTTCAACCAGCATATATGGTCAAAATCCAACTAACCTAAGTGACAACCTGGATGATTCAGATTGTGCCACTTGGATGGTGCACCAAAACCTTCACCTAAATAATAATCAAGTCATCCACTATCGTTAGCGTTGGTCGATCTCCATCGGGGAACCCGTTGGGTATACTAGGGTGGGTTCTCCCTCCCAACCAGGTTTTATCCATAAACAAGAGTCGGGATTCGAACCTCGACCACTTGCTTAAGGTGTCAAGTCCCTTACCATTTGGACCAACCACATGTTGGTGAGGATAGTTATATATATGATAATATCAACAAATTTTTATTTGTTTGGTCATTCTTGGCTTCCTACAAGGTTCTTATATTTTCTTAGCCACTGCCTAGCTAGCTAGAGATGGCATTAGGCTGTAGCTTGATTTTTCCCTTCGTGGTAAGCTGTAATTCGTTTCTTCATCCTCTGACCTTCCTTTTATCCATTTTTTCTCTATATATTATTGTTCTTGCAAATTTTGGCAATCAAGACCGGAATCAATGAAGAACAATATCGCCATTCCTTACCAACGCTCTTAGTTCAAGAATGCTCTTTCATTGATATCAATCTCTGAACTAACAGAGTAAAAGCGGTACAAAATAGCTTATCCTTCTAATACATTCATTCTCTATTTATATAGGCTATAAAATATAATTGCCCCATCCCGTTATCCTTCCTATCAACCACTAGTCTAACTATCACATTCCCATGATCTTTCAACTGCTGCCTTATACCTTAGTTCCACTCTCCACTTTGGTTGACTTGGTCTCCTCAGTTCAATTCAGTCCCAATTTATCCAGACGGTACATAAGCCCCCCAAGCTCTAAGCTTCAAAGAGGCGAAAAAGCTTTAAGAGATGTCTTCAGGTAAATCCAAGTTTTTCCCAAGCTGATTTTTCGATGACTTCAAAGAAACATTCGGTGTGCCTCATTAAAACCTTCCCGGGCAAAAACCTTTTCAGGAAAAAAGCCCGGGGTAGGAAAAAGAGTACACCCCGAAAGAACTTTGATAGACGTCTTCAACAAAATTGAACTTTGTCTGAGCTGATCGTACATGCTTCAACTTCTTCTCCTTCTTTGTCTTCCTTCTCCTTCCTTCTTCTTATTATTCTTCTTCCTTTTCTCCTTAGTAAACCGAGCTTTCTTCTTCTCGCTTCTGCTTCTTCTTCTTTGTCGTCTCACTTTTGTCCCCGTTCCTCCTTAGAAACCGAGCTTTCTTCTTCTCGCTTCTACTTTTTGCTTCTCTCCTTCTTGCTTCTGCTTCTTGTTTCTTCTTATTCTTCTTCTTCTTCTTTTTCTCTTCTTTTTCCTCATCCCCATCCTGAGTAAACCGAGCCTTCCTCATCATTCTCTTCATCCTCATCCCCCTTTTTCTCCTTCCCCTCCTCCTCTTCCTCCTTTTTCTCCTCCTCATCCTTCTCCTTCTTCTTCTCGTTTTTTCTTCCTCTCATTCTTCTTATTCTACTACTTCTTCTTCCCCTTATCCTTCTACTCAATTTTCCTCTCCTTCATCTTCTTCTACTTCTACTTGTTCCACTTATTCCTCTTCTTATTCTTCTTCTCCTTCTTTTGCTCCTCCTCCTATTCCTTCTCCTTTTTCATTCTCCTTCTTCTCTCCTCATTCTTGCTTCTTCTTCTTCTCGCTTCTCCTTCTTTTTCTTCTTCTTCTTCTTCTTCTCTCTTCTCCTTCTTATCTCCCCCCTCCTCCTCTTATTATCCTTCGTCTCCACTTCTTCTCCTCCTCCTCCTTCTTCTTCTATCTTCTTATTCTACTACTTCTTCTTCCCCTTCTCCTTCTTATTCTACTACTTCTTCTTCCCCTTCTCCTTCTACTCAATTTTCCTCTCCTTCATCGTCTTCTACTTCTACTTCTACTTCTTCCACTTATTCCTCTTCTTCTTCTTCTTCTTCTTCTTCTTCTTCTTTTTCCTCTTCTTCTTTCTCTCCTTCTTTTGCTCCTCCTCCTATTCCTTCTCCTTCTTCTCTCCTCATTCTTGCTTCTTCTTCTTCTCGCTTCTCCTTCTTTTTCTTCTCCTTCTTCTCTCTTTTCATTCTTATCTCTTCCTCCTCCTCCTCCTCCTCCTTCTTCCTCCTCCCCTCATTCTTCTTATTCTACTACTTCTTCTCCTTCTCCTTCTTCTCATTTTTCCTCTCCTTCATCTTCTTCTACTTCCACTTCTTCCTCTTCTTCTTTTTCTCCTTCTTCTTCTTTTGCTCTTCCTCCTCTTCCTTCTCCTTCTTCATTCTCCTTTTTATTCTTCTTCTTCTTCTCTCATTTTTCTCAAATGTTCTTTTTCTTCATCTCCTCCTCCTCCTCCTCCTCCTCCTCATTCTTCTTATTCTTCATCTCCTTCTTCTTTTTCCTTCCTCACCTTCTTCTTTCTCTCCTTCTCCTTCTTCTTCTTCTTCTTCTTCTCTCATTCTTCTCAAATGTTCTTCTATTTCTTCTCTTTTTCTTTTTCTCCTTCCGCTTCTTCTTCTCGCTTCTTCTTCTCATTTTTCTTCTTTACTTATATATACCTGCTCAAATACCACTTCGACTAGTTTTTTGTGCCTTATAACTCCTTTTCCCACATTGATTGCTTCATCTTTACCACCACCAACACCAATAACAATACCAAACAAGAAAACCAACACCATTTCCTACCATAAAAGAAACACAAAAATATCACATTTATCTCAACCCTCTTCTCCTTCCCATCCCAAAAATATGTATCGTCCAACAATTTGAAATATGAAGTCTTAATCAAATTTAAAGTTATTGGTGAAAATATGAAGGTAATTTCCAAAAAGAGTTGTTGATAAAAAATATCCTAAATAAAAAAAGTAGAGATTAACAAGAAGATATTGATTTTAGGGACTTATCTTTCCGCCAGCTAATTTTAATTCCTCAGTAGAGTTTGTAGCGACCTCCCTGAATCATCTCCATCCTTGCCCCTGTAATCCCAAACCTCATTTCTTCTATCTTCAACTCATGGCAGCCATCAACCATACTTCAAACAACACCAAACACTTATGAATCATTAACCCATCCCAATCCCCTCTGCCATCTCTGCCAGTCACACCGATGCGCGTCGTACTTGACCCCGTCGTTGCTCCACCCACCGTCATCACCACAATGCCATCATTGCACATCCTTGCCCCTCCACCATCTCTGCCATCACCTCTCACTCCTTCTGTAACGCACAACAAACAAAACCTATCTCCCATTTGAAGTTCGTCACGAGCTCCAGAGCCCCACCGGCTCGTACCAGATCGTGAACCGCCGTTGGCCACATGCCCAATCATTGCACAGCTTAGCCTCACAGTCCCACGAGACCTCTGTCGCTTCACCGCCCAGATCCGCCGCCGCTCCTCTATTTTGATTTCTGTTACCTCCGCCTTTCAACAAGCTGTTCTGAGACCGCCACCCTGGACAATGTTTTAGCATTTGGACCTTTCGAATAACAATACTTCTCTCTTATCCCTTCCTTCTGTGAGTGCCTTTCTCTACAGTACCTCGACCTTTCACAAAACAACCTCAATGACTTCTTCCCCGACATGTTCGCCGCCTGTGATTCACTTGAATCCTTCGAAATCTTCGGCAACATTATATGAGAAATCCTTCTCCATTGACGAATCTGAACTTCCAACATCACCAAGCCCCAATGAAACCAATTTATAGAACCTCCGTTTCTTCTTCCTTGTGCGATCTCCAAGAGTTTGATCCTCCTCCCCTAAGAGTTTGGTCCTCCTCCCCTTTCGACATCAGCGTCATGTTCTGTTTCTGCTTGATAATAACTTTCTCACATCCCCTTCATTCTCACCATATATTGAAAATGTGCTAGAAAACACATCATGATTATTTGTAGACCTCTCCTTTTGGCGCGAATTTTAGGGGTGTTGTTCATACCACTTCCAACTGGAACTTCCGTGAACAATTCATTCCCCTGCTGCACTGTCTCCACTTCCGAAGAAACCTTCTCGTGTGGGCTCACAAAAGCTTGGTTCACGTATGCTTCAAACCTTCAACAGCTTCATTTGGGCCTTACCTAAACACACCCATCAGAGAAGTGTTTGTCATTTATAAAATTGGCCCATAACATATGTCCACTTTTATTTTGAATTGGGCTCATAACAGATTCTATAGATGTCCTCCCCCCTTTGCTCCCTTCATGTGACCCCATTGGACAATTATCCACATCAACAACACTGTGAAAGTTGTCACTCAAATATCCAATCACTTTACGCCCCATGCTTACACCATCAAAATCTCCATTTAGTGATATTAAACCGATTTCTTGATTTACGCCCCCATACTTACATAATCAAAATCTCCATTTAGTGATATTAAACTGATTCCTTGATTTACGCCCCCAAAGCTTCTACTACATCATCGCAAGACCCATAGCATAATATAATTTTTTTTTTTGCAATATGATTCGTAATATAATTTTTTACCAAATTGCCTTTGTGGGAACACTCTCTGGAGATTAGACTCTATCTCCTGGAATGGCAGGAAAAGTCTTGCCATACCCAAAATTTCCTCCTTCATCCTTTCAATAACTTTAAAATTTGAGTTGTGTTGATCTCCTACATCTGCAACCACCATATCATCCCTAATCACCTTGTCTTCTGGATAGAGACAACATCCACTTCCCTTGCTTCAGCTATGCCCGCCCTTCTTGTCACTTTCCTGGTTCCAAGTCCCAGATCCATTACTACTCTTCCATCCTCCAACATTATCTCCCCCTTCCAAACAGAAAGCCCATCCTCGTCAGAACCCCTTCGGTTATTCCAACCCCTCCACCCCATGATGATTAACGCCTCGATTGACATCCAAACCAAACCTTTCCTCCATCACCCAAACCAAAGAGATCATATTCACCAAATCAAACCATTACAAACAACACCCTTCACCTTGGACCATCACACTCCGCTGCGAAGCAGAACCGCTCAAGGTCGCCACCGCAATCTAGCCATGACTACCGCCGCAACAGATCTGCTCCTTCATAGCACCTAACCGCCACGCCTCCATCATCCCGTCTTTACCATCAACCTTGCCTCACCGCATCACAACACCAGTCACGCCGTCAGATAAGCGTCCATCCCCTGGACACGAAGCCAGACCGTTATCGTTCACTGCTAGACGTAGAGACACGTTTCTTGTTCTCCCACTTCATCAACAACCTCCTCCAACTCCTCTTTTATCTCTGTGGCTCATCCTACTTCGAGTTGTTCCAAGCATTTGTTAATTGAGGCTGCGTCTGCCATCTCCAAAGGGAAATTAGAGTCTACATCGGAGATCCTAACCCGTTTGGGTTGAGTTGGAAACCCAACCCGGGATTGAGATCAGCGTTTCACAGATTGGATGGTCTCGGCTCTGAAATCGCCCATGAAACAGGTTGAAAACCCACCACCCGTCATCGAGCTTTTCAACAGGGAACACGTCGAGCCGACTCGGTTGCTTTTCAAACACTCGCTTTACTTCAAGCTCTCGTTCATGGCTGTTGTTTTGCCATGACGAGAACCGCCAGATTATGTCGTCTCTGCCCCTTTAACGTTGTTCAGTGTCGCTGCTCAACCACACATCACCACCAGTCCCCTTTTGCAGAGTGACCGTGTCTCCTTTATTTTCTCTTCCTCCATTGGCACTTCTCCTCTCTACCATCATGTTCATCAAATAACTTGCAATGCGGTCGGGGAAAGTTTACCTCGGCTCCACGGTGGGTGCCAAATGTTCTTGCAAATTATGGCAACCAAGACCGGAATCAACGAAGAACAATATCGCTATTCCTTACCAACGCTCTTAGTTCAAAGAATGCTCTTTCATTGATATCAATCTCTGAACTAGCAGAGTAAAAGTGATACAAAATAGCTTATCCTTCTAATACATTCATTCTCTATTTATATAGGCTATAGAATATAACTGCCCCCTCCCATTATCCTTCCTATCAACCACTAGTCTAACTGTCACATTCCCATTATCTTTCAATTGCTGCCTTACACCTTAGTTTTACTCTCCACTTTGGTTGACCTGATCTCCTCATCAATTCAGTCCCAATTTATCCAAACGGTACAATTCTCTCACAATCCATTCAACCATCTGCAGAGGAAGGCGAATCCCACGACATCCTAGCAATTAATTAGTTCAAGAATTTCTGTATACGCAATTAATTAGTAAGAGGGAACATATATAATGCTATGAAATTAATTACTTCAAGACCATTATACAACTATCGTTCTCGTTATCCTACATGCAGGAAAAAGAAAATTGCACAGTGAGAGGGAAAAAGGAAAACTATTCTAGTGAAGTGGGATTTTTTCTCCAACTACAAAATATCCGGGATTGATTTATTTATTTATTTTTTGTGGGGTGGGGGATGTCCCAATCTTGGACCAAATTAGTTTGGGCCGTGGCACAGTTAATATTGTGTGGAATGTGGATAATATGAAAATTTTCGTTTTCAAGGCACCTGTGCTCTCACTGGTGAGTGGTGACCAAAGAAAAATAACGGAAAATAAATTTATTTGCTTATGATATGTGAAATATAAATAAATCAAAGGAATATAAATTTACTTGAGGTGCTTCAGCTGCAACCAACTTGTTTGTTCTCATGAGTGGTTCACAAGCTTCTCTCCCTCAGTGACGTGTGAACTATTAAAAGTGGAGTTGGAGTATTAAGTCCACTACTTTCAGTGTCTTTGTGCTAAATGCTAAGTGTGTGTGTGCAAGTGTCTACTAGTGTGAGCTAGTATATATATATATATATATATATATATATATATATATATATATATATATATATATATATATATCACCTAAATTTATAAAGGAATTTTATGAGCTCCACACGCTGGCACTGTCCCCCCACTCCCTTCTCAAGAGCGTGTTCCCAAATTTCCCCAACTGTTATAGATTACTTTTTTATTACAAATTAAGCAAAGTAAATTATGAAAACCAGATTTTATTTATAACTATAAGTATTGAATATATGATCTAAGTGCACACGAGATGCCTCTTTTCTCTATCTTTCCCTTTCCCTGAAAATGAGAACTCACTTTGACAATTGAGCGGTCCTTATCATCTCATTAGGTAACTCCGTAAGTAGCTAACTAGGAGGAGGATACATGATATCATTTGTAAGATGGACTTTTGACCTTTATTTTAATGTAAGTTATCTTGATTGATAAATTTCTTGCATTTGAATTTGGTGGACTCCATGCCCTTAATGAGAGATAAGTATACCCTTATCCTACTATTTAATCACATATATAGTATAATTACAAGCACACTACTAATTTCGAATAAGACTATTCTAAAGTGAATTTGATCGATTAGTTTAGGGTGAGCAATTAAGGCTGTATTCATTTCTCAATCCACGCTAGTTAATTAAAAGTGAATATATTATTACTTGTTCTACACTCAAACTCATTTTAGATGAGCACTTTCTCATTTAATTTACACTTAAAGACGCATGGTTTTTGACATAATTTTGGTCATAATTTGTTGTTGGTGTATCATTTAATATTTAAAATGAGAAAACACTTCTCTAAAGTGAATTTCTCTTTAAAGTGAGTTAGCAAGAGTATATATATATATCCTTAGATCATTCAGAATTGTACTTTATTAGCTTAATGATGATATACCCTTATTTGCTCAATAGAGTTAAAATCACATTAGAAAAACTTTACCCTATTAATAAGTACCTCTATATAGAGTTGAGGTTCTAGTGGACTGGGTTTAATACTATCTCATTTGGTCCGTTGTAATATGTTATGATGTAATGGGTTTAGACACTCCTTATACTCATTTAGTATAATTTATTTATCTATCCAAAAAATAAGTACCTTTATAAGTTTTTATCAAGGACAATAATTTGGGGTTATGATATACCAAAAGACTCATTAAGAGTCTATCTCTATAACTGTAACACCCCGATTTTTCAATGCTTTCTAATATCGGTATATAAATACATAAATGTTTATATTTCTATCCGAGACTTAGAAAATGATTTTGGATAAACCAAAGTTATATTTATACTATACTTTATCGTATAGAGTTACAGTTAAATTTTGGGTTGAAAATTCAGACGAAACCCGGTCTGTATTTTCACTGACAGTAAAAGTTTACTGATCAAGAAACCTAATTTTCACTCGTGAACGAAATAGTTATGTTTTATATCGAGTTTCCAACGACTTTAGTTATTTTGATTTTTTTCGCTTAAAAATGAAACATTATAATTTATTCGGGCGATAGATTAAATCGGGTGAACGACGGAGCTGAATACGGGATTTCCGGGACCCGCTAACGGATGAGGATATGAGTCATTCAAGATGACTCATATAGGTGAGTCACCATGTTGAGTCATGGTGTGACTCACCATGTCATGATTACCTTAGGCATGAAAAGTCTATTATGTCCCTAACTTTTTATCAAATGCCAATGTTGTCCCTAAGTGAACAAACTTTGGCCCTCCTTGACCCTTGAACCCCACGGCCTCAACCCCCCAACCTTACCCATTTTCATTCATTTTCACTTCATTTACTTCATCTTCTTACATTTGCTCTCATTTTCTCAAGAACACCATAAGCAAATTTGTGAAGAACTTGCTTCCTTCCTTTCAATTTCTTAACATCCAAGAGGTATACCTTACTCTCCTTGATCAATAAACATCATGTTCTTCATTGATTTTGTTGATTCAAGCCATGATCATCATATTGAAAATTCTTCGATCTAGAAATTCAAAATTTTATAGAAAATCGTAGAAAAATCATTTTTAATGTGATTCCAATTTCTATGAACTCACCATGATCTCTATGTTTATCATTCAAGAGCATGAATCAAAATAAATTTTCCTTCCTATTATTGTTCACATGGCCAAAACCCTAATTATGAGGGTGGAGGAAATTTTGTTTCAATTTTTAGAAAGTGATGCTTGATTCCATCTATTCAATACCTATTGTTGTTGAATCTAGAAGCTTGACAATTTTGAAAATCTCTAGCCTATTTTATTGATTATTAAGGCCGAAACCCTAACCTCTGGTGTTAGAGGGTTTTGTTTCAATTCTTTTAGTTATGATCATTGATTATGTATTTTTAATGCTTAAGGATCACCAATCCAAGAGCTTGTGAATTTTTGAAATTTATAGCCCAGTTAAACACTCATGACCGAGACCTAGCTATAGAGATTAGGTGATTTTTAGTTGTTTGAAGTTGATTAATTTTGTTGTGGTTTGTTGAAAGATGAGTGTTTTGTGAATCGTTGTACGTTGTGCTAAGGAATCGGAAGTTCGACGAAAACTTGTTCGATAGAGAAATCCGAAAAACTCCAAGAGGTAAGGGGAGTTTACCTGAGGGATTTTCCGATAGCTATATGCTATCCGTGAGTGGTCTGTATAATTAGTTTGAGTTTCGTTGTGGTTGTTTAAGTTTATTTTACGTAGTTGTTTTATCTGCTTTTAATAATTTATCTGTAGATGTGGTATAGCTTTGATGCATGTTATAACTATATTATTTATTATAACTGTGATGTGGAAATTTTACTGTTACTGATTGTTGTTGAAGACGAAATCTAGGCAAGTATACCTAGTCGTACAAGTAATACGGTGGTGAGACCGGTTATCGTATCCACAGGGATCGGTTGCCAATTACCAATTCACAAATCAAGCAACTATCTAGAATAAATGAAGAAAGATCAAAACATAAAATAAAGCAACAAAAGCAATAAAATATTTTTGGTCTTTTTGGGGAATTTTATCAAACACTTGGAATGCAGAAATAGGTGTTGGGATTAAATTTCACTAAACGTTAGCCTCATGCAATACTAAGACTACCAATTCAGTTTATGCTTCAAATATTAAAATCAATCCACAAGATTACTCAAGTCCTGATTCCTCAGATGACAAGATCCTAAATCCCCTAATAGACCCTAATTCCTTAGGTGGCCTAATTAGTGAATTCGCATTAAGAGTAGGGATTATGCGATTACTAATAAACCAAAATCCATTCCTAGATGCAAGGTTTACTAGGTGATTAATTCCAGATCAAGAATTGATAAGAACGTCCCCATTGCAAATCAAATCTCAGAATCAATTCATGGATGGCCAAGCCACAAAAAGCATTAAGCGTAGGAATTAAACACTAATAGAGAAACATAAACATAGATTAATGAATCAAAGCAAGTACATGAGTTTCAATTTGGCTACATCTAATCCCAACAACAGGGATTTAGCTACTCATAATGAAAGAGAAAGCCAAAACCAGAATAGTAGAAACAAGGGAGAGAAGAAACTCCATGGAAGATTTCCACTGTCGTCACCGCAGCCCCTGGTTCAGAGCAAAACGTCCCCTTTCCGTGTTCCAAGGTCGTCCTAGGGTAAAAGTACTCCTAGGTTAAAATTCCCTGTTTTTCTGTGTGTCTCTGGTCTCCACTAGGGTTCCTAGTCTCTCCAGAGATCCATTTCCATTATGTTCTGCGCTCATATTTATAGATTAGGCACGCGTCACGGCCATGATGGCCATCACGGCCAGGCCGTGACGTGATCTGTTGTGGGCGCGCTTTCAAATTTTGGATCGTCACGGCCGTGACACTCATCACGGCTAGGCCGTGATCGCTTCTGCCTTCTCCAAATGGTCTGTCACGACCGTGATGAGCATCACGGCTAGGCCGTGATGGCTTATGACTTTTGCCTTCTTTCTTCTTCAGTTTTTGCTCGATCATGGCCGTGATGGTCATCACGGCTAGGCCGTGATGGTCTCTGCTTGGCTCATTCTCTCCACTTTTCAAGCTCTATCTTCATCCAAGCTCCATCATGGTCAATTTTGAGCATTTTACCTTAGTTTCTGCAAAACAACACCACACAACCGCCTTACCCGTTCCAAGGTAAAAACTAATAAAAATCAATTTAAATATGTCTAAACTATATGAAAATGCATGCAAAAATGTACATGAAATATGATGTGAAATCACACTATCAATTGTTGACCGAGAAGCCTGACAATAGTCAGCGTTCAATTAATTATTGAGATAAAAGCTTTATGAGGAATATTTAAAATTTATTTTGTGGAAAATTGAGAAATAGTTGAAAATAATATTATTTAATGATTTATCGGTGTAATAGTGATCTATGAGAAATGGTGAGGACGTAACCGTGAAAATTTTTTATTGACGTTAATTTTTACAAAAGAAATTCTAAAATAAATTTAAAAGTTATTATAAAAATTTAAATTTTAAAAAATAACTTAATTTCCATGTTGAGAAAATTATTTTAATAGAAAAGGGTTAATTCTTGACTATAAACGATTTTAAATGCCAAATGACGAGTGATTTCGAAAAGAATTTACGGTAAGATTTTCAAAAACGGTTTTATGTACTTGGACAGAAATTTTGTCTTAAATGACTTCTTTTTTCAAAGAACTAAGGTTTTTCAGAAATGAATTTCCAAAGGAAAATACTTTATGTAAAAGGGTTTTTACTTATCGAAAATTTTTCCTACAACTTGGATAAGTTGTGGAGGCTTTATTTTGTATTTGTGTTTCACCGAACGAAAAACGATGTTAAAGTTTGGAACGTGAACCTAGTAGCCGAGATGTCGGGATACTAGTGTTCTGTGGTAAAAACACGTAGATCTTTGATCCGTGTTTCGTTGTTGTGGACTTTGACAGACGTGCCTACGTTGTTTGACGTGGTGCCTTGATGGACAAGGTGTCATGTAACGTTGTACATTGTGCCTTGATGGACAATGAATCCCATGTACGTTGATCATTATGCCTTGTGTTGGACAATGTGCCATGGAACAATGAATGTTGTGCCTTATTTGGTAATTGAGCTTGATCTGCTCATTTTAAAAAGAACTTGGGATCTCCGGAGATTAAGTATAAAATTTAGATGTTGAATAGTGAAGTTTCATGCATTATTTTTAAATGACGACGATCAGTTTGGATATGAAACCCCTTGATAAACTATTGTGTTTATGTTGAAAATTTCATATGTTGTGGATATCTATGTATATGCTTCTTTTTTTTGTCGCGCATGTGGTTATCGTGATCAAATCCATATATCGGTGTCTCACCCTTGCGCGTTTCTTGTTGGGTTTCTCTCATGTGTGGTATATATACATATAGCTGAGTACAAATGTATCCGAAGCCGCGGTTGGCGTATTCAGGGACTCGATCCCTGAATTTTGTGAACGCAGCGAATGGTGGTGCGTGGGAGATTAATCTAGGGGCACACAGCCACCTACACAGGCCCCGTACGTAGTATTGTCGGCACGTTAGTAGCGGGACCCCAACGACGTACCCACACTGTAGAGAGACTATTGAGGTTTCATTACCTCCGCTCTGGCTTATCCTACAGTACCTGGTAGATCAGGGGGAGTTGAAGCTTCACCCTCCATTAGTTTAGCCTTTACTGGAGACAGCACCAGTGACACCTCCAACATCGATCATACCTATTCCGGAGATTGATGATGGGATGGAGAAGGATCCAGAGGAGGACTTGGAGATGGAGCCCGAGTATCACCCTCTTCATGATGATGTTACCCATGAGGGTGTAGAGGGAGTTATGGTGTCTTCATCGGACACTCCTATTGTGGGTAGGGATGACTACCATGGTCTCCCCAATTGATATCATTAGCATCGACCAGCTGTAGGAGTTGATTCCATTTTTGGGTAGTGGTCTTGACAGTCTGTTATTCTGTCTACTAAGAGCCATTATTTTTTAGATATGGTTCCAGACGATCGCTACGAGCCTAGATATGTGTTTATTTTCTCTACTTTGTTTATATTTGAGAATGGACTGTCTTTATAAAGACCCCTGTAAAACCGATGATGACATAGTATGTACAAAGTTTCTTTTATATATATATATATATATATATATATATATATATATATATATATATATATATATATATATATATATATATATGTTTGATTATGTTGTTTGTATGAAGAAGTAAAGAAGAAAAAAAATTATCACCATTTTCTAAAATAAGTGAAATACTTAAAAAATTTATTTTCCAAAAGTAACCAGCATTCTAATGTTTTATTTTCCACACCGAGTTAACAAATGTGATACCCCCAAAGAGGGGGTGTCACAATAACCTATTTTTTTGTCCTATATAGGTATAGCTTATTTAGCGAATAAGTTAGACTTAGTAATTTTAAAAAGTCTATTTAGTCATGCATGTTAAGGTAATTGGGATTCTCAAAAAGCATATTTAAGCTCCCAAGCCCGTATCATGATCAAATATATATAATTAAAAAATTACAGTAATTAAATAATCTTCTAATTATGTATTGGTTTAATATATTTTATTTTATATATTGTTCCTGTCAAGATCCGACTTACAGGAATCGAGACGGAGAACGTTTAATCGAGAATGAAGAACAGGGGTTGTTTTAGATTATGGCTTGACATAATATTGTATTCCGGTCCTACGTATCCCAATGGGAATCAAAGCCAGACGTAGTTCTAGGTTCAACCCTTGTCCATACGGTGATCTCAATCCCTTAATTTTGTATTCGATGAATACCAGCGTGTAAGAACTCTTCAATAGTCTCTTTATCAAGCTGGTTCCTCTAATACGCTTAAGGGAGATTCACCTAGCTCTGTTCAAAAGTGAGTCTATTTCTTGGGTTCTCCTCTTTTTATAATAGGATCCCCATATCTTTAAGAGATCTGGATTTATTTCCTTTTATCTCTTAAATCTTCTTTGAGATATGATCTCCTTAATTTGAGGGATTTATCTCTTCTAACCGGATAAGGTTATTTAAGATAATATCAGGATTATTAAAGATATATATGATCTCCTTAATTTGAGGGATTTATCTCTTCTAACCAGATAAGGTTATTTAAGATAATATCATGATTATTAAAGATATATATGATCTCCTTAATTTGAGGGATTTATCTCTTCTAACCGGATAAGGTTATTTAAGATAATATCAGGATTATTAAAGATAGATATGATCTCCTTAATTTGTGGGATTTATCTCTTCTAACCGGATAAGGTTATTTGAGATAATATCAGGATCATTAAAGATATTATCAATATCTTATCCTTCCCACCTTTATTGGATCGGGTATCCAAGCTCGGTGGCCGGGTTTTACTCCTCTGCCAATACACAAGCTCCCCATGCTTTGAGCTCAACGGAGCGTAGAAGTTTTCATGACGGGAGCCGAGATTGGCTTTAAAATTATCTGAGTTCAGGATTTATTGAGTAAGACTTCTCCCCTTTTTGCCACAGTTCGATGGCCAATCTTCATACATTGGCTAACATTCGAGTTTAGCGTCTTTGGAAAGTGGGCCTAACAATGCTTTGTTTTGATTTCCCGGTGGCCGAGCTTGATACCTCGACCTCAATTGATTTCTGGGTACGTTCGGTGCCCGACCTTGACACCTCGCCCCATACACAAGTCCCCCAAGCTATGAGCTTTGAAGAGCGCAAAAGCTTTATGAAAGAAGTCGAGCTTGTCCTTGGTGTCGATAAAGTCCATGATTTGCACAGATCCTCTTACTTCGACTAATCAAGCTCGGTGGCCGAGTTTCACATCTCGGGCAGTACTCGAGTTTAGTGGTCGAGCTTCACATCTCGTCATGTAACATGTTCTGAACAGAAGATACTTCAATCTTACCTTTGTTAAGACAAGTTTAGAAGCTGGTAGCTGAGATTCAACTTATCAATGATTCAGACTCGAGCCGATCTTTTGAAAAGTCAAGCTCAAACTCGGTCATTAGGAATTTACCTCAGACTTGTATTTCAACTGAAATTTTTGATGCTTTCAAGATGCTTATCTTAAGAGTTTGAACTTGACTCACATTTTTCCGAATGTAGCTTGGTCTTTGAAGCTTTTGAGAGCTCTTAACATTTTCTTCGAGTAGCTCTTAACCCTTTCATCTGGTGGATTTTGAAATACCCACTAACTTGAAACTTGACCTTGAATGTCATTATTTTTACCGATCTTGAAGGTGTGTCTCAGAATACTTTCCTAATATCTTTTCCAATTTGTATGAGAAAATTGTTTTCATACAAGTACTTCATAATAACAATCGAGATGTAGGCTAAGAGATATCCTTTCTCTGTAATTTCCGAGAATATCCTTCCTTTATCCCCATAAGCCCCCCAAGCTCCGATCTTGAAACAAACGAAAGAGCTTAAATGTCAACCCGCATATCTTAACACGTTTTTTGGTGCCGAGGACTTTGGACTATGATTCGCGGGAGCATTGCTTGAAAATCTGTTTTTTGTAGATCCAAGTCTTTCTTGGGTTATCGGCTTACTTGGCCGAGTTGATGAGTGTGATTTTACCTCATTTTTCATGTACATTTCGGCATGCATTTGCATATAGTTAGGCCAAATTAGTGTTGATTTTGTATAGTTTTTCCTTTGGAACGGATGAGGTGGTTTCTGTGTGTTGTTTTGCAGGATTTAGTGGAAAAATGCCCAGAAATCAGCCTTGGTGGAGCTTGGATGAAAAAGAGCTAGAAAAGTGAAGAATATAGCCAAACAGAGCCTATCACGGCCTGGCCGTGATGACCATCACGGCCGTGATCTAGCAGAGAAGAAGGCAATAGTCAGAGACTGTCACGGCATAGCCGTGACAGACATCACTGCCGTGACCAACCAGAAAATGAGGGCTCGCGTCGCGAACACTTCTCTCGCCTCGCGAGAGTTAAAAACTTGAAGACACGCCTTGGGACGAAAGCGTCACGGCCTGGCCGTGATGGCCATCACGGCCGTGACGGGCGACGGACCTATAAATAACAGCAAAGAAAGGCAGAAAAAGGGACTAACTTCTAACCTAAAATAATCTGCACTTGGAGGCGGTGAGGCTGGTGGTCGGAGAGGGTTTCTACCCAAAAAGGGGGGCGTTTTCTCTGCTCTTGGATGGAGAGAAGATTGGAGGAAGCTTGTCTATGAGTGTTCTTCATCCCTTCTCTTTTTCCTTTTTGTATTTCCTTATCATGAGTAGTTAATTCCCCATTGTTGGGGTTAGATGTAACTTTTCTAAACTTAGTTGTATTGTGATGTGGTTGTTTTGATACAAGTTTCTATTTCGTATGAGTATGTGATTCTGTGTTTAATGCTTTCCTTGGATTAGCTACCCATAGGAATGATTTGTTGCTTTGATAGATGACTGGAAGGTTGGTATTAAGGCATGCTCATGAATCATATGCCAAGTAGTTCAAGAATCTAGGAATAGGTGTTGAATGCTTGCAATCTTATAAGTCTTGACTTAATGCAAAATCTCAGGTTAATCCACCTAAGGAATTAGGGTTTAATTTGGGGTTTTAGGCTCAATGCACCTAAGGAATTAGGCTTGAGTATTTTAGAAAAGGCTTGATTGGCATAATTGAATTAGGACTTGTGTTGATAACCATTTCATTGCAACTAAGGGAGGATTAGTGTAGTCTAACCCTAACAATCTTAGCCATATCTCTGTTTGCCTTCCAGGTGTTCGATATAATTCCCAAAAGACTAAAAAATATTGTTTTGCTTTCTTTATTTTCTGTTTTAATCCCTCACACTTTAGTTAAGTCTAAATAGTTGTTGAATTTGTGAATTGGTAATTGACATCCAATCCCTGTGGATACGATAACCGGTCTCACCACCGTATTACTTGATTGCGACAAGGTACACTTGCCTTTATTTATATATCTTTAAAATACACGCATCACGAGTACTGCTCAGATTTTCGTGCGGAGCCAAGTGTTACTTGGGATTCCGGCTTATTTGGTCGAACACTATCAGGATTTCCTTCAAATCTTGGGTCTCTAACATGCTTGATCTGCTGTGGACATTATCTTGGTGAGAAGGTGTTGTGCTCGGCCTAGGATTTTTAGTGCGAGGGAGGAAGCATTGCTCGACCTCAACTTTTTTCAGTGCGTAGTGCAAGGGAGCATAGCTCGACCTCGACTTTTTGGGCTTCTGCCTTTTGTTCTTGGCTAGACAATTTTAACTCGGGCCCTTTAGTGGATTCTCAAGTTATTAAGCCAGCATTTGCTCGGCTTTTACTAGAATAAGGCCCTGACGCGAGCATAAAAGCCGCGGTTGCTTATGCTCTCCGAGTCTCCTCCATTACCCGTATTTCGAGCCACGAGCTTTCTAATAATGTGAAGAAGATGAAAAACATGAAGGCTGAAGCTGCCCAAACTTTGCATACTGGGGATGAGCTTGGAAAAGCCGTGGCAAAGTGTGAAGAGCAGGCTGAGTTAATTGGGTAATTGGAAACTCGAGGGCTGCCAAGGCTTTAAAGCTTTCCCTTGACAATCTTCAGTAGTTTCTTGCTACTGAAAAAAAGGCTAATTGCAAGCTTCAGTTCGAGTTGAAGTAAGCTAAAGCCTAGATTATAAGGGAACGCATTTCAGGGTTCTCGCATGGTATAAAACAAATCCATCACTTTCTTCCTGATTCTGATCTTTCGAGAGCCGGTGTGGACAAGGATTTTAATAAGGATGACATTATGGTTCCTTTGTCCGGGCTCGATGATGAGGAAGAGGAGAATAATGAAGAGCACGTTGTCGGAGAGGAGGAGAACAGAGGAACTGAAGTTGTCGTGCTGGAGCCATCCTCGCTTGCTCTTTCATGAAGTCAAGACACTATTGGTTCCAACCTTGATGGGGTCTTTGCTTATGGGAATGCCCATCAGTAACTTAGCAAATTTTTGTACTCTTGGCTATGCCCTATGTACTTCTGCTTTATGAATGATAAAGACTTCATACTCATGGTATTTAACCCAGTATTTGGATTTACTCGGTTAACTTTCCTAAGTTTTTACTCGCCTTTTGTGCTTGGCGTTTTAATTTGGCCTCGTGAACTTTTTGAGCTCGGCCCTATCGTAGTTAACTATTTCATGTTTTTCTTGCTTACCTTTTTAGGTTCGACCTTTCGATTTTAGCTTGGTCGGCCACTTCGGTCAGGCATTTCGACTTTAGCTCGGTCGACTTTTTAGGTTCTTTGTTTACCTTTTTAGGTCCAGCATTTCGACTTTGAGCTCGGTCGATTTTCAGCTCAGTCAACCTCTTTAGGACTTTTACCTTTTTAGGTATGGCATTTTGACTTTGAGCTCAGTCGATTTTCAGCTCAGTCAACCTTTTTAGCCTTTTACCTTTTTAGGTTCAGCGTTTCGACAACAGCTCGGTCACCTTTTTAGGCTTTTACCATTTTAGGTTCGGCGTTTCGACAACAGCTCGGTCGATTTTAGCTCGGTCAACCTTTTTAGGTTCTTTGTTTATCTTTTTAGGTCCAGCATTTCGACTTTAGCTCGGTCGATTTTCAGCTCTCGATCAACCTCTTTAGGACTTTTGCCTTTTTAGGTCCAAGCATTTCAATTTTGAGCTCGATCGATTTTCAGCTCAGTCAACCTCTTTAGGACTTCTGCCTTTTTAGGTCCTAGGTATTTCGACTTTGAGCTCGATCGATTTTCAGCTCGATCAACCTTTTTAGCCTTTTGCCTTTTTAGGTTCGACGTTTCGACAACAGCTCGGTCAATTTTAGCTCGGTCACCTTTTTAGGCTTTTGCCTTTTTAGGTTCGGCATTTCAACAACAGCTCGGTCGATTTTAGCTCGATCAACCTTTTTAGGTTCTTTGTTTACCTTTTTAGGTCCAGCATTTTGACTTTAGCTCGGTCGATTTTAAGCTCAGTCAACCTCTTTAGGACTTTTGCCTTTTTAGGTCTGGTATTTCGACTTTGAGCTCGGTCGTTTTTAGCTCGGTCAACCTTTTTAGGTCCAGCATTTCGACTTTAGCTCGGTCGATTTTCAGCTCAGTCAACCTCTTTAGGACTTTTACCTTTTTAGGTCCGACATTTCGACTTTGAGCTCTGTCGATTTTCAGCTCAGTCAACCTTTTTAGGTTTTTGCCTTTTTAGGTTCGGCGTTTCGACAACAGCTCGATCGATTTTAGCTCGGCCACCTTTAAGAACCTTTATAGAAAGAACTTTCACTTTTTTTCCCGTGATCTACTCATTCCTTCCTAGGCTAAGACTATGGATGGTGTCACGAGTCTCTGACATTCCTCCAACACCTCCCATTTAATGGACATTTCCATTTTCTAAAACTGATAAACTCGGTTTCGGACAAACTCGACCATGGAATGTCGAGTACGTAGAAGCTCTGCCATTATAGACTTGATGAACTCAGACTTGGCCTCTCCTTGTTAGCCCGAGAGTGAGAAACTCGACCACTAAGGTCTTCTCCACTGCTTGGATTGATTTCATCGTGAATTCAAACTGACCAATCATGCCAAATCAATGAATTGCAGTTAGTGGGAACCAATTTTTCAATGTTAGTCAAGAATCTAATAGTTATACTACTAGATGACAATAATTATTCTAATAATATCAATAAGAAACATGAATTTTTATTCCCTGAGAGTTTTTTCGAACACTTGGTGTGCTCTAATATGCATCTACCCAATCAATTGTAGCCTACACTCTCTGTCAATGGCAGCGGTGGGCATTTGGTCGAGCACTTTGTAGTCGCAAATTTTGTGACTCTAGGAGTGGTATCGCCCGAACATCACTTTGCTCAAATATGTAAATAGTATGATATGATGCTACATAACACAATATCAAAGGCGTGGAGCAAAACATATCAATCATATTTGATTTAAACTAGATTTAAAAAACAATATCACCTGAGCATTTCGCGGCCTCTGATTTAGGCATTCCCTCAAGCTACTATGGCCGAGCTCTCCTAGACCGAGCTGTGCTGTGATGGTCGAGCTCTCTAGGATACCTTCTTCTGCTCTGAGGCCGAGCTGTGGTGGCCGAGCTCTCTAAGACATCTTCTTCAGCTCTCCGAGGCCGAGCTGTGGTGGCCGAGCTCTCTAAGATACCTTCTTCCCTCTGAGGCCGAGCTCTCTAAGACATCTTCTACAACTCTCCGAGGCCGAGCTGTGATGGTCGAGCTCTCTAAGATACCTTCTTCCCTTTGAGGTCGAGCTGTTGTGGCCAAGCTCTCTAAGATACCTTCTTCTGCTCTCAAAGGCTGAGCTGTGGTGGCCGAGCTCTCCAAGACATCTTCTTCAGCTCTCCGAGGCCGAGCTGTGGTGGTTGAGCTCTCTGAGATACCTTTTTCCCTCTGAGGCCGAGCTGTTGTGGCCAAGCTCTCTAAGATACCTTCTTCTGCTCTCCGAGGCTCAGCTGTGGTGGCCGAGCTCTCTAAGTCATCTTCTTCAGCTCTCCGAGGCCGAGCTGTGGTGGCCAAGCTCTCTAAGATACCTTCTTCCCTCTGAGGTCGAGCTGTTGTGGCCGAGCTCTCTAAGATACATTCTTCTGCTCTCCGAGGTCGAGCTGTGGTGGCTGAGCTCTCTAAGACATATTCTTCAGCTCTCCGAGGTCGATTTGTGGTGGCCGAGCTCTCTAAGATACCTTCTTCCCTCTGAGACCGAGCTGTTGTGACCGAGCTCTCTAAGATACCTTCTTTTGCTCTCCGAGGCCGAGCTGTGGTGGCCGAGCTCTCTAAGACATCTTCTTCAGCTCTCCGAGGCCGAGCTGTGGTGGCCGTGTAACACCCTACTTTTTATTTTCCGATTTTTATTTTTTTTTCAGTAAAAATATTTTCGCTGTATTAACCGGTATAAATGTATTTATTTATATTTTTATCCGAGTTCATGGAGATTGATTTTTATGAAATAAAAATCATATTCATACTCTATCTTAGGGTAGAAGCTTACGGTAAAAATTTGGGTTGAAAATTCAGACGGAACCCGGTCTGCGTTTTCACCGACAAGATAATTTTTCTTGGGCAGAAAACCAAATTTTGACTCGTGAACGAAATGGTTTATATTTAAATCATATTTCTAACGAGTTTGGTTGTTTTGAAAATTTTCAACCGAAAATAAAATATTACGCTTTTTACGGGCGTAAAACCCTCATCGGGAAACCGACGGAGTCGAGAAGGGAAGTGCAGAGACCCGTCAAGAGATCGGGACAACGAGTCATACATGATGACTTATGGAGGATGAGTCACCAAGCATTTATGAGCATTAAATGCAAGTAATCATGACATTTAGGTAAAAAGACCAAAATACCCCCAAGCTTTCGCGGGTATTAACAAGACGCATCTACGCACTCTTAACCACTCATTTTACGTGGTTGAAAACCTCCAAAATCTCTACAATTTCGTGCATCCACCTCCAATAAATATTACCTATTTCATTTTGCTTTCGTTTCATTATTTTCCTCTCAAAAACTGAAATCGGGTAAAACGACGGAGCTGTGTACGGAATTTCCGGGAACCGCTAACGGATAGGATCGGTGACTCATTGGTGAGTCACTATGTGTGGCCCAAAATCAGCCACACCTCCACTAAATGTGAGCCACATATTATTACTCATGGTTAGCCAAAATAACCTTAGTTAAGTTAATTATAACCTTAGTTAAGCTTATAATAATTTAATAATCACAAAACCCATTAAACCAATTCCTTTTAACCAAACAAGGCATAAGATTACTCCTATAAATACCCCAAACCGTGTCCTCCCTCACCATTTCACTCATCTTCTTCATTCTCTTCATCTTCCCCACCAACTAAGTTACAAAACCCTAAGAACACCGAATTCCCACCAAACATATGACCCTCTTACTTTCTGAAACTCGAAAACACTCAACATAAAAGTTGTTCCTCTTTCTCTCTTCTTTCCAACAAGCTAAAGATCATCAAAAACGGATAAGTGGATTGGGAGAAAGGCTCAAAATACAGAAACTGCCTAGAATTCCCAGCAACCCACGAAACAGCAGAAAGAAGTCCCATTTCACCCCTGTTATGATCCGAACCAAAGGAAATATTCAACACCAAAGTTTTTCCTTTTCTTCTTATATTTCTATCAAGCCAGAGTTCATGATTTTTGGATGAGTATATTGTGAGATACACTCACAATACCATCACACCCTCAAGCTGTCCAGTTTTCAACATAGTGAAGGTTGATCATTTTCTTAATTTCTTCAATCTTCAAGAGGTAAAAGCTCATCTCCTTGATCATATAAGCTTTCATATTCATGTATTTCTCATGTTTATGCCATGAATCATATTTTTCCATTCCTAGATCTAGAACTTCAAATAATTCTAGAAAATTGTAGAAAAATCATAAAAATGTGAAACCAATTTCTATGATCTAGTTATGATCCCTCATTCATTTATCCAAGAGCATGTGATCAAAATCATTTTCCTTCCCTATTAACCATTAATGGCCGAACCTAGGTAGGGAAATGGGTTTGGTGTTTTGTTGATTGTTTTGAAAGTTAGTACTTGACTTAAGTTCTATAATACATGTATAGCTTAAATCCAAGAGCTTAGGTCCAACAAAAATCCCTAGCTTGAATTCCTAATATGGGCTGAAACCCTAACCCTAAAGGTTAGAGGATTTTGTTTCAAATTTTAGTCTTGTAATAAGTAATCTATGTTAGTTAAGACTCTAGTAACTAGGATCCAAAAGATAGCATTAAGAAGATAATCCTAAACCTATTTTCTAAGTCTTGGCCGAACCTAGCCCTAAAGTGTCATAGATGGTTGTTAGTTGATTAATTATAGTTATGTTGTTTGAATGAAGGTGGTTGTGTTAACTTGTGGCGGGATAACGAGGATCGTTGTGTACGTGTTTCCGGTGCTAACTCAGGTGGGGGAAAGAATCATTCTACCATCGGAATCGATAAGTAGCATATTATATAATAATTGTGTAGGGCGACCTAAACCCTACTAGTAGTTGAGTAACCGACAAGACCAAAATCACATTGGAAACCTTTTCTGTAAAACAAATGGTGATTCGGGGATTGTAGGTTTATCGACATTAAGGTTGATTTTATGATGTTGAGGATGTGTGGCTTTATTACTTATTTGAGTTGATTGTGATATGTTGGTTGTGATAATTTGCTATATGTGATATTTTATGATATTTGAATATTTTGTTGATATTGTGTTATGCATGATCTGCCTGGTTTGATAAATTGCTTAGATGATTTTAAGGAAAGATATATATTGCTCGGAGGTATTTTGTTTGGGTGAGAGTTTTGAATATGAATTAGACGTGCCTCGCTATTATTTTATAAAAGTGATGTGATATAGAATGTCGATGGAGGTTATGAGGAAAAGCTTGAGGTACTAGGTTGTTATTGATAAAAGTCAGTGAGAAACATGTGTTGCATTGTTGTTCATAACCGTGTATTTGAGATACACGAGGTCCGAAGTTCTTGTAGACCGTTCCAAATTAGAATTTAAGTTGTGCAACTATAGTGTCATTGCTTAGCATGATCACCCTTGACAGTGAGAGAGAGATAATCAGGTTGTACACCGACGATACAGTGCAGCTATAGTGTCATTGCTTTGCATGAGCATTCTTACCATGGATGAGAATGTGCACCGGCGTGGGGAACGTGTCACTTGGGCGACTGACTGGCATCCCTAACGAGGGATGTGTGACAGGAGTAGTAGTGGCCACGTCAACATAAAGGTCTAGTTGCATGAGTTGAAGGGTAGAGGATGATATAGTGAATTGAGGATGATTGTTGATTTTGAATGATGTGTGTTGATGTGATAAATCCCGGCAAGTGTACCGGATTCGTTGCCAAGTTATAAAAAGATCGATCCCACAGGGACCGTGATCTCAAACTTCAACTAATTAGGAAATCGATAAAACTGGACTAAGGTTTTGAAAAGGTTTTTTGAATATTTGAAATAAGATCAAGTAACAGCCAATTTCAATTTCGCAATTAAATAAAACAGAAAGCGATTCGAATCGGGGGTTTTCAAATTTAAAATGGGTTCCCAGGAATTGGGATACCACAAAACTGTTTATGATTCTGAATCGATTTCTCTTCTTGTCAATTACCAAAAAAAAATCTGTTTTGAAGGCGAATCTGTCCTAAGTTAGCTAATGCTCCCTCTCGGGTTACAAAAGCCGTGCCCGATTAAATCAATCCCTACTCTCGTGGTAATTGAATTTAGATCGGACCCCTTGAGTTTTGTGACGATTCGTGGATCCTCGAGGGACGGCTTCTAACTCTCGTGATTTCAGTCCCAAGTTCGATTCCTATGGATCCGACACCTAAGTTCACCGCTAGGTTCGTCCTTAGTGTATCTATGGCACGCAAACAAGTGGCCACCGAATTCGCGAGTAATTAAAACGATAGGGATCGAATCAAAAACAAATCTGAATTAACAAGAAGTCAAAATCTATACATCACCATAAACAAGTTTCGGGCTTAGCCCCAATTCCTAGAAACTAGACGACTACTCAAGCTTTGTCATAGTGACAACAAGCTTGATTACAAAATTTATCAAATCAGAAAATCAGAGAAGAAGAGGAGGAGAAGAAGAGATCCTAAGTTGAAGCCTAAATGGTAGCAGCAAAGTCCCTCAAGCCTCTGACTTGATCCCATATTTATAGAACTGGGCAGTTGGAGTCCTAATCTAACTCACATTCGATCCAATTCTGTGTCTTCGATCCAAGTAACACGCATCACGGCGTGATGGCCATCACGGCCTGGCCGTGATGCATTCTCCGCCATGTGCTCGCTTGATGAAGTGATCCGTCACGGCCGTGATGGCCATCACGGCCTGGCCGTGACAGATTCTGCCCGAGGGTCTCTCGGCTCAATATGCTGTCGCCACGGCCGTGATGAGCATCACGGCCTGGCCGTGACAGATTCTGACTTTTTCATCCTTTTTCAGCTTCACTCGATCACGGCCATGATGGGCATCACGGCCTGGCCGTGATCAGCTCTGTTTGCTCCTCTTCCTTGCCTTCCAGGCTCCCCATCTTTGTGTCAGCTCTAATTGTGACTGATCCTGAGCATTTCAATCTATTTTCCTGCACACAAACACACAGAACCACCTTACTCGTTCCAAGGAAAAACTAACTAATAATCAAACAAAACAAGCCTAATCTATATGAAAATGCATGCGAAATGTTATGAAAATATGAGGTGAAATCACACTCATCAAACTACCTCAAGCTTAAGATTTTGCTTGTCCTCAAGCAATAACCAATGCCAGAAAAATTAACCAATCGAAGTATGGACAGTGAACCTAGAACCCAAGTCTTGAATTCAAGCAATCAAGCATATTTCATAAGAAACCAAGAGACAATCGATCTTAAGTCCAATTAGGAGCTTAGGTTCCCAGACTCTCATCTCTCACCAATTCGGGTACTCTTCTCACCTCACTCATGTGTTTGAGGGTTTGTGACAATTCGCTCAGCTTCCTCAAGTAAGGTGCCCTACCATAAGCTTGACTATTAACCAAATCTCTACTTTATCAATGAAAACACACAAGAATCAAGAGGTCTTTTATTTCGGTTGTAACGGGGCCAAGGGATTTATTGTTAGGTGGGGAGGAAAAAAAAAAAGGGAAAATTCTAGAGGCTTAAACAAAATTGACCAGTGCAAGCATGACACCTCCTAAAATTCCTTTTTTCGGGCTTCAGTTTTTCACACCCCCCCCCCTTTTTTTTTTTATTTTTTTATTTCTCGCTTTATTTTTCTCGTCTCCCTTCTCCCTTTTTTTTTTTTTATTTTGAGAAGGGGAGAGTTTCAACTTTTCGAGAAATTCTCCTAACTTTTTATCCCAACTTTATCCTTTCAACTAGCCTTCTTGCCCTTTGCAACATTTTAGAGGTGCCAAACTAAGCATAGTTCATTAAAATAGATCAATGGTACCAAGAAAAATATTTATTCTTTTAGGCTCAAAATTGGGCAACTAAGGGGCATTTTATCGAGAGTTCGGAGGCCTCGAAAAATACCTAGTGCCTCAATCATTTTCAAATGTGTTTTCAAAAATTTTTAAGCTTTGAAACGGTTTCAAGTCAAGTTCTAGAGGGCACAATACAAGAGGAAATAAATCACTCAATGACAAGGAATGGGGTAGATTTAGTGAGTACCCTTTCGGCTCAAAATCTCACCTTTAGTGGTCTAGAATCGATGAGAAACCTAAGTCTAGGAACCATTTGCTAATTGTTAACTTCAAAAGATTGTCTCAAGCATTTTTCATTCTTAGCCTATCACAAGAATTCAAAAATTTAGTTCAAAAATCCACTTGTCATAATTCAATCGATTGTCCTAACTCGGCACAAAGTTTTCACTATTGGAGGCGGATCCTAAGCGGGGGACAGTTTAATCATGTGATTTGTGCAAACTAATCCTATATGAATGCAACATGCAAGGATGCAAAATTGATACCCCTACCCCAAGCTTAAAAACTTACATTGTCCTCAATGTAAATAATTAGGCTGGAGGGAGGAGAAAATGAAATAAAATAAAAGGAAAATAAAAGGAAAAAGGAACTCACCGAGGTGGGGGTGGGTCTTGGCTCAAATGCCGGTCGTAGAGCTGTCTGGAGCATAGCTCTCTGCTCCAATCGCTCTCGCCTAATGCCTCGCTGCTCCTCTATGATGCGCTCCTGGTTCGCTAAAATGGTGTCGAATGAGGATGCGAACGCGCGCATAGGGGTCCTCGGATGACGGACTGCAGCGGATGAAGATGGGTGCCCGATCGGCCCTAGCTGCGGTGGCGGGCGTATCGGCCTCTCTTCTCTAATGGGCGAGGCTCCTCTCCCACCGGTACTTTCCAAGTTGCCGGGTTTGAAACATCTAATGATGTCGGGTTCGGGAGAGGAATTGGCTCGCCTCAGCTGGGGTGTTTCAGCGAGAAATGTCGTCCTCTCGGACGATCATCCCCATGGCCTCACAAGCCTGTAAGGTGATACGGGTCCGATCCGGGAGCGGCCTCAAAACCATCCAAATCAAAGTTGAAGTGGAGGCATATGGTGGTGATGAGGCCACCAATGACAATAGTGCCGAGACGCACTCTTGGCAACCTTCAAGAGGTGCCTAGCCAAATAGGACCCTGTGTCCACATTGCTTCCAGGGTGGAGCATGGCCCACAATATAAGGACCTCGTCCTGACGGACGGATCCATCACTCTCGCCCCGGCCAAACAGGGTGTTGGCTATTACCCCGTGCATGTATCGATCTTGGGTTAGCGAAGGCCGTGGATTTGGATGTGCGAGGGTCAAACCTCCTGCCTCACGGTCTAATACCGACCAGAAAATCATGCGCCTTGAACCCTACGGGGCATCTTCGCTCACCCCCTACCGGCAATCCAAAAATTCTATTAAACTCAGCCAGGGTCAAGGTGTGAAGTCCTGGTTGAAGAGGCGGAAAGTGATCCGCCCTTCTTTGCAATGCTGCCCCTGGATGATTTCTGCGTTCAGGGAGCTCAGGAATTCCAGCGTAGGGCCCGCGTATGCAGGGTAGCGGGTGCGAGCAAACTCGCTCCACCCTACGTTTTGCAACATCCAGTTAACATCCACAATCCAATCCTAAGGTGTCTAAACAGCGTCATCAAGATATTTAGTTTGTACAATTTTTCTATTTTTTAACACATTAAACCTATCCTGTTGAGCACTGTCCCTAAAAATTATGCCTAACCCATACCCATCAGTTTCAGAATGTGAAGATCTAGAGTCAGAGAGGTTACATGCTCTACCGCGAGCACGCGATGCCTGGGCTGCTCTTTGCCTTTTTGTTGCCATGATCCGAGAGAGTGCTAAAGATCCCGGTCTCCTTTCCTCTCTTCTTCAGTAATGGGTGGTTAGGGATCCAAATTTGGGGTTTTTGAAGTTACCCAAAAGTGGAGGTTTTTGCTTGATGGTGTTGATGAGTTGGTGTTAGCTATGGAGGAGTTATGGAGGGGAAGGGAACCGAGAGGAAGGAGAGGGTAAGAAGGAGAGGAGGAGGATGGCGTTGGGTTGGAAGTGTGAGTGGTGAGGAGAAGGAAGAAGAAGAGTTACGGCCGTGATGGAGTGGAAATCTGAGAAAATAGGATTTTAAAACCTAGGTCTGACACGCATCACGGCCGTGATGATATTCACGGCCTGGCCGTGATGCATTCTCGCTCTGGGAAATGGGACATCACGGCCGTGGCGTATGTCACGGCATACCCGTGATGACTTCTCGACCTCCCCTTTGTGCTGTCACACGGCTGTGATGATATTCACGGCCTGGCCGTAATAGGCTCTGTCTCTCCATGTTCTGTACATCACGGCCGTGACACCCATCACGGCCTAGCCGTGATGATTTTTGTTCTGTTCATTTCTGTCACACGGCGTGATCTATGTCACGGCCCAGCCGCGATGGACTCGACTTGTGAGGACTTGCCTGTCACGGTAGTGATATCCATCACGGCCTGGCCGTGACAGAGTCTGACCTTTCCTTTCCATTCCTCTTCATTCTTCGTCGTTTCGACGACCAAATCACTTGACAAATATTTATTTATGGGCTTTTTCCTCTTGATCTTCTCAAATTATTCAAGAGTTATATTCAAAAATAAATGGAAAGATAAGAAAGAAAACTTGGGTTGCCTCCCAAGAAGCGCTTATTTACGGTCTTAAGCTTGACCACCGTCCTTTCAATCCTTCGCTGCTTGGTTCTAGGAGGGGAATTGCAACCTCCTGCTCAAGTGGATGTTCCCGAGGTAGTGTTTCACCTCGTCCATTGACCTTGAATGTTCCTCGTTCTTGGCTCCAGGACCTCGACGGCACCATACGGGAATACTTTCATTACTTTAAATGGCCCTGACCATCTTGACTTGAGCTTCCCTGAAATAACCGCAACCTCGAGTTATAAAGTAGCACGAGTTCTCCTTCATGGAATTCTCGACGAAGGATATGCTTGTCGTGCCACCTCTTTGTTCTCTCTTTGTAAGATCGTGCGGACTCATAGGCATCCAGCCTTAACTCATCAAGTTCCTGAAGTTGAAGAATTCTCCTTTCCCAGTGGCTTTCATATCAAAGTTCAGCATCTTAATGGCCCACAAAGCTTTATGCTCAAGCTCGACTGGCAAGTGACATGGCTTACCGTAAATAAGCCTAAAGGGTGTCATCCCGATAGGAGTCTTGTAAGCCGTACGGTATGCCCAAAGAGCGTCATCAAGCCTTAAGGACCAATCCTTTCTCGACCACTCGAAACGGTCTTTTCAAGAATGCTCTTTATCTCTCGGTTGGAAACTTCGACTTGTCCACTCGTCTGAGGGTGGTAAGGTGTAGCGATCCTATGAGTAACTCCATACTTGAGTAAGAGTTTCTCAAATTGTCTTTCAATGAAGTGCGACCCTCCATCACTAATCACTGCCTACGGGAATCCCAAACCTTGGAAAAATCACCTTCTTGAATAGCTTGATTACAGTTCGGCATCACTTGTTGGGGAAGGAATGGCCTCCACCCATTTAGAGACGTAATCAACAGCTACAAGAATGAACTTATTATTGCAAGATGAAGGAAAGGGTCCCATGTAGTCGATTCCCCAAACATCAAATACCTCCACTTCTAACATGGTGTTGAGTGGCATTTCGTGCTTCTTAGAGATGTTTCCCGTTCTTTGACATGGATCACAAGCTAGTACGAACATCCGGGCATCTCTCGAAAATATGAGGCCAATAGAAACCAGCACTGGAGAACCTTCGCTGCTGTCTTGAGGCAATCGGCATGTCCCCCGTAAGATGAGGAGTGACAACAACTCAAGATACTTGGGACTTCGGCTTCGAGATACACCTCCCGTATATGTTATCCGCACCCTTGCGGAAAATGTAAGGCTCATCCCATATGTAGTTCTTGAGATCGAAAAGAACTTCTTCTTTTGTTGGTAATTGAGCTCCGTGGTAGAATCCCGCATACAAAGTAATTCACAAAGTCCGCATACCATGGAGCTTCCTCCCCCATAATGGCAAACAGTTGCTCATCGGGAAAGAATCATCTATCGGCCGAGTGTCCTTCTCATGTTCAGATGGTTCCAGTCTGGATAAGTGGTCCGCAACTAGGTTCTCAGTCCTTTCCTGGTCTCGAATCTCCAAATCGAATTCTTGCGAAGCAGAATCCATCGGATGAGTCTCGGTTTTGCTTCCTTCTTAGTCATGAGATGCCTTAGTGCGGAGTGGTCGGTGTACACTATGACTTTAGAACCCACGAGGTAAGATCTGAATTTCTCGAAAGCAAAGACAACTGCAAGCAACTCTTTCTCGGTTGTGGCATAATTCGCTTGAGCTCCATCTAGAGTTTTGCTTGCATAGTAAATTGCATGGACCTTCTTGTCTCTCCTCTGTCCCAATACTGTTCCCACGGCATAATCACTAGCATCACACATGACCTCGAACGGCTCATCCCAATTTGGTGTTTGCGAGAATGGGAGCGGTGGTCGAGCCTCCTTTAACCTGGAAAATGCTGTCAAACATTCTTCATTAAAGTCAAATGGAGCATCTTTCATTAAAAGGTTAGATAAGGGTTTAGAAATTTTTGAAAAATCCTTGATGAAACGCCAGAAAAAACCCGGCGTGACCCAAGAAACTTCTAACTCCCTTCACATTTATTGGTGGGGGCAAATTTTCAATGACATCTATTTTGGCCCCGTCCATCTCAATGCCTCTACCCGGAGATCAAGTGCCCAAGCACTATGCCTTCTTTTACCATAAAATGGCATTTCTCCCAATTCAGCACCAAATTGGTTTCTTCACATCGCTGCAAAATCTTGGACAAATTTGTTAAACAATCATCAAAGGTAGTTCCATAAACAGAAAAAATCATCCATAAAAACTTCCATGATGTTTTCAATGAATTCGAGAGAAAATTGCAGTCATGCATCTTTGAAAGGTAGCCGGTGCATTACATAGACCAAAAGGCATTCTCCTATAGGCAAAAGTGCCATAGGGACAAGTAAACGTGGTCTTTTCTTGATCACTAGGATGTATAGGAATTTGGTGAAAACCGGAATATCCATCCAAGTAACAAAAGTATGAATGCCTAGCTAACCTTTCAAGCATCTGATCAATGAATGGGAGAGGGAAGTGATCTTTCCTTGTTGCCTTGTTCAGTTTCCTATGATCGATGCACATCCTCCACCCTTACTGTCCTAGTAGGGATAAGTTCATTATTTTCATTTCGAACAACAGATCATTCCCCCTTTCTTAGGAACCACATGCACCTGGACTAACCCATTCACTATCGAAAATTGGATAGATAACCCCTGCATCTAACAGCTTGAGCACTTCCTTCTTAACCACCTCTTTCATGTTAGGGTTTAACCTACGTTGATGTTCAATGAATGGTTTATGCTCATCTTCCATTAAAATGCGATGCATACAAAAGGAAGGATTTACGCCCTTAATATCATCAATCGTATATCCAATCACTTTCCTATGCATTCGAAGCTCCCTAAGTAATTTCTCAGTTTCCAACTCGTTCAAGCTAGCATTTACAATTACCGGATAGGAAGAGTTAGGACCGAGAAATTCATACCTCAATGTTGAGGGAAGGGGTTTCAGTTCTACCTTAGGAGCTTCTTCATCCTTCAGATCTTTCATTTCTGGTGTCAACTCAAGTTTTTCCTTCTTTATTTTGTTGGGAGGAATTTCTGGACTAGCCTCCAGAAAGCGGGCATAATTCCCTACTTCTCCTCCATGAGCGCTTAAGTCCCCACCAATCAAACACATTTCCAGCGGATCTTCGATACAAGCTTGTGCAGATTCTTCTTTCACCTGATGCATTGAGTCAATCCTGCAACAAGAATCTTCAAAAGAAGGGTGTTTAATAGATTTAGCTAAATCAAATTCAACCCTATCATCACCCACAGTTAAGGTCAGTTTCCCGTCTTTAACATCAATAATGGCTCCTGCGGTTGCCAAGAAAGGCCTACCAAGAATAATGGGGATTTGGGAATCCTCTTCCATTTCAAGTACCACGAAATCCATGAGGAATGAAAAATTTAACAACCCTAATAGGGACATCCTCCAAGATGCCCACTGGAAATTTGACGGACCGATCCGCCAATTGAAGGGAGATTGTTGTGGGTTTAAGTTCACCCATCTCCAACTTCTTGCAAACAGAGAGGGGCATAAGACTAACACTAGCCCCTAAATCACACAGGAGCCTTATCAAAACTTGTGTTACCAATTAAGCGGGGAATAGAGAAACTACCAGGATCTTTCAATTTAGGAGGCAATTTATTTTGAATTAAAGCGCTGCACTCCTCGATTAAGGCCACTGTCTCATAGTCCTCTAGCTTCCTCTTATTTGACAAGATATCCTTAAGAAATTTAGCATATGTTGGCATTTGCTTTGTAATGCCTCGGTGAAGGGTACATTAATGTACAATTTCTTAAGGACGTCTAGAAATTTTCCAAACTGCTTATCCAACTTAGCCTTCGCCAGCCTTTGAGGAAAAGGTATCGGTGGTTGGTAAGGTGGTGGAGGGACATACTTAGACACTTTTTCACTAGGCTCTTCCTCGTCTGAGGGTTGTGTCTTAGTAGGTTGCTCCTCCTCAGCTGCACTCTTGTCATTACTCTCACCTTTAGCCTCAATATTTTCAAGTTTCTTACCACTCCTTAAACTCACGGCCTTACATTGCTCATTATTCGGGTTTACCTCAGGTTGTCCAGGAAACTTGCCCGGTTGCCTCATCGAATTTCCAGCTTGTTGGGCAATTTGAGTTTCTAACATCTTGTTATGGATGGCTAAGTTATCGACCTTAGATGCTAGTTCCTTTATTGCCTCATTAACTACCCTCCCTTGTTGCCTAAATTCTTCGTTCTGCTTAGTTTGAGTGGCAACAAAGTTTTCCATGAGCGACTCGAGCTTAGATTTTTGAACCTGAGGGTATCCAGATGCTGGCTTCCTATTACCTTGTCCTTCTTGGAACTCGTGATTCAATGTGTTGTAGTTGTTTCCGTAGGAAAGGTAAGGACTATTCCTCCTCTGGTTGTAGGGATTCGGGGGAACATAGTTTGGCAGCTTCGGGTTTGTGTCGTAAAAATTGTGGCAAGAGTTCACTTGCTCCCCTGAAGCACCGGACTCAGAAGCGACACCATGTGGGCACTCCATTATATCATGTCCCTGCACACCACAAATCTCACAAACAACATTAGTAGCACCGATCGAACTCACATGAGCCTTTTCAATCTTATCTAATCGTTTATTTAGTGAGTCAAATTTAGACATAATCAGGTCGGTACTATTCATTTCGAACTTACCCCCCGAAAGCTTTTTCGGGTTATTACCTCTCTCAGAGCCCCATTGGTGATAATTGGTGGCCACGTTCTCAATGATGTTGAACGCCTACCATGGGTCTGCTTCATGAAGGCTCCACCAGGTTGCGAGTCGAGTGACACCTTTGATGAATAATCCAATCCGTTATAGAAGGTGTGCACTAACACCACTTTTCCAGCCCATGATGTGGGCAAGACTCCAAGAATCCCTTGTAGCGATCCCAAGCTTCGAGATAGACATTCTCCGTCTTTTTGGAAGAAGCCGGTGATTTGGGTCCTTAGGTAAGCAGTCTTGGATGGAGGGAAGAATTTCTCCAAGAATGCTTGTTCTAATTGGTCCCAAGTTGTCAACGTGTTAGAAGGCACTTGCTTCAACCAAGCTTTCGCTTTTCCGGTCAGAGAGGATGGGAATAATCTCAGGCGTATAGCGTCGATCGAGGCACCCTGGATCCTTATCGCATCGGTGAATTCCAAGAATGTTTCCACATGATCCGTTGGGTCCTCTGAGGGCAATCCTCCAAACTGGTGCTGCCTAATCATGCTAATTAAGTGAGGCGGGATGGTGTAGTTTTCCGCCTCAATTTCCGGCCTTGCAATCCCAGTTCGCAGACCCCTAGCATTTGGGGCTGCGTAGTCCTTTAGCGGTTTGGTATCCGGTAGATTCGCCATTAGTGGAATGGGAATCAACCGCTCTCTCTCTCTTTGTAGTCTTCTTCGCCTATGAAAAGTCCGTTCGATCTCGGGGTCGGCTTCAACAAGGCTTCCGAGACTTAGGGATCTTTGCATAAACGGGAAGAGTACCTAGGGAGAAGAGATAGATACTCTAGAGAAAGAAAAAGAAATAAATAAAAAATAAAAAAAAATGTCCAGAAAAATCAATTTAAAAATCAATTGAAATTTAAGAAAACACAATCCCCGAACAACGGCGCCAAAAACTTGATGTGATAAATCCCGGCAAGTGTACCGGATTCGTTGCCAAGTTATAAAAAGATCGATCCCACAGGGACCGTGATCTCAAACTTCAACTAATTAGGAAATCGATAAAACTGGACTAAGGTTTTGAAAAGGTTTTTTGAATATTTGAAATAAGATCAAGTAATGTGACCAATTTCAATTTCGCAATTAAATAAAACAGAAAGCGATTCGAATCGGGGGTTTTCAAATTTAAAATGGGTTCCCAGGAATTGGGATACCACAAAACTGTTTATGATTCTGAATCGATTTCTCTTCTTGTCAATTACCAAAAAAAAAAATCTGTTTTGAAGGCGAATCTGTCCTAAGTTAGCTAATGCTCCCTCTCGGGTTACAAAAACCGTGCCCGATTAAATCAATCCCTACTCTCGTGGTAATTGAATTTAGATCGGACCCCTTGAGTTTTGTGACGATTCGTGGATCCTCGAGGGACGGCTTCTAACTCTCGTGATTTCAGTCCCAAGTTCGATTCCTATGGATCCGACACCTAAGTTCACCGCTAGGTTCGTCCTTAGTGTATCTATGGCACGCAAACAAGTGGCCATCGAATTCGCGAGTAATTAAAACGATAGGGATCGAATCAAAAACAAATCTGAATTAACAAGAAGTCAAAATCTATACATCACCATAAACAAGTTTCGGGCATAGCCCCAATTCCTAGAAACTAGACGACTACTCAAGCTTTGTCATAGTGACAACAAGCTTGATTACAAAATTTATCAAATCAGAAAATCAGAGAAGAAGAGGAGGAGAAGAAGAGATCCTAAGTTGAAGCCTAAATGGTAGCAGCAAAGTCCCTCAAGCCTCTGACTTGATCCCATATTTATAGAACTGGGCAGTTGGAGTCCTAATCTAACTCAAATTAGATCCAATTCTGTTTCTTCTGATCCAAGTAACACGCATCACGGCCGTGATGGCCATCACGGCCTGGCCGTGATGCATTCCCGCCATGTGCTCGCTTGATGAAGTGATCTGTCACGGCCGTGATGGCCATAACGGCCTGGCCGTGACGATTCTCCCCTGAGGGTCTCTCGGCTCAATATGCCCTCACGCGGTGTGATGAGCATCACGGCCTGGCCGTGACAGATTCTGACTTTTTCATCCTTTTTCAGCTTCACTCGATCACGGCCTGGCCGTGATCAGCTCTGTTTGCTCCTCTTCCTTGCCTTCCAGGCTCCCCATCTTTGTGTCAGCTCTAATTGCGACTGATCCTGAGCATTTCAATCTATTTTCCTGCACACAAACACACAGAACCACCTTACTCGTTCCAAGGAAAAACTAACTAATAATCAAACAAAACAAGCCTAATCTATATGAAAATGCATGCGAAATGTTATGAAAATATGAGGTGAAATCACACTCATCACGTGTCTGTGACTATTATTGTATTATATGCTATGAATCTTTTCCACTTATGATGATAGAACTGTTTCTTATCTCCCTATTTCTGTATTTTTGTGTATGTCTACTTTGTTACGTTAGAAGACCAGATGAACGAATATGTTGCTGAGGAGATGGATGGAACCCCATACGAGACGGAGATTGTTGAAGAGTTGAACGACGTTTCGTATGAAGTCGACGCTGAAGAACCATCTATTGATCCTGATAATGTAGCGTAGTAAGTTTAAGGCCAGTGAGTCATATAAGACGTTTCTTGATTTCAGTTAGTTATAAGCATGTTTGTATAAATAAGTACCGGTGTGGGATCCTACTGAGAGGATACCCTAAACCGTGTTGTGTAAAATAAAGAATAATTGTGTGTGTATTTATGTAATATAGTTTTGGTGTGTTTTGTATTTGTAGAAGTTATATGATTATTATTTAAGTTTTAATTTTTACGTATTTTCAACAGTAAGCGCGCGATTAAGTAAATAAATATTAAGGTTTTAATGTAATAATACAATGGGGCACAACGGGGTGTCTCTGGCCGAGCTCTCTAAGATACCTTCTTCCCTCTGAGGCCGAGCTGTTGTGGCCGAGCTCTCTAAGATACCTTCTTCTGCTCTCCGAGGCCGAGCTGTGGTGGCCGCCACAACTACTACAAGCCTCGGGTTATAATCTCCATAAGCATATATCATATACTTCTGAGAATCATTTCAACGAACACTGGGTGTGCTTCACGTTAACAAGACAGTGGAGCTTTTTTTTTTAATACTTATTTTCCAGAGCATTCATGGATGCCAACAGCTGTGAGTTGAACCTTTTGGATGATTAGAGGGTGATTTTTCCTCTGGATCTGAGGGTGGTTTAGACGCAGTACTCTCCTCACTAATAAACCTGAAGGTCACGACTCGGTCTCCTTGGTGATGTACCGTGATGGTTGAGCTCAGGACGACGGCGATGATCCTCTCACCGATCGAGTGCATGATCTGGTGTGGACTTCTCAATGGTGCTAGTTCTGGGAACACAGAGGCTAGCACGGGTTGGTGTACGTCGGCGTCAGACCTTAGATCAGATTTTGAGGGCATCTAAACTGAAACGAGACAGAGGTCGGTGTTGTGGAAACTCGGGGCGTGTGACGCCCAAAATCCGAATCACAGAACCAACTCTAGAGGAAGGCATCATTACAACAGAGTGTGCCTTCGATGCCGACAACATTGTATTTGCTGGAGAAGGTGGATCATCAAGTATGGCATTGGGCGGTTCACACGGAGAATGATGTTTGGAGGTGCGGCCGGGGAAAGTTTCACCTCGACCCCACGGTGGGCGCCAAATGTTCCTGCCAAGATCTGACTTACCGGAATCGAGACTGAGAACGTTTAATCGAGAATGAAGAACATGGGTTGTTTTAGATTATGGCTTGACAGAATATTGTATTCCAGTCCTACGTATCCCAATGGGAATCAAAGCCAGACGTAATTCTAGGTTCAACCCTTGGCCATACGGTGATCTCAATCACTTAATTTTGTATCCGATGAATACCAACGAGCAAGAACTCTTCAATAGTCTCTTGGTCAAGCTGGTTCCTCTAATACGCTTAAGGGAGATTCACCTAACTCTGTTCAAAAGTGATTCTCTCTTGGGTTCTCCTCTTTTTATAATAGGATCCTCATATCTTTAAGAGATCTGGATTTATTTTCTTTTATCACTTAAATCTTCTTTGAGATATGATCTCCTTAATTTGAGGGATTTATCTCTTCTAACCGGATAAGATTATTTAAGATAATATCAGGATTATTAAAGATATATATGATCTCCTTAATTTGAGGGATTTATCTCTTCTAACCGGATAAGATTATTTAAGATAATATCAGGATTATTAAAGATAGATATGATCTCCTTAATTTGAGGGATTTATCTCTTCTAACTGGATAAGGTTATTTGAGATAATATCAAGATCATTAAATATAATATCAATATCTTATCATTCCCACCTTTATTGGATCGGGTATCCAAGTCCGGTGGCCGGGTTTTACTCCTCGGCCAGTACATATACAATATAGTAATTTTGTTAAAGTTTGTATCTATTTAAAAATTAATAAGTTTTTTTTTTGTAAAAAAAATATATATTTTAAATATTTTGATTTATATACAATGGCTTTTATGTAATGTAATACTTTAAATATGTTTTTAAGTTATTCAGACGTTTATATTGTCATATATAGAACAGACCGTCTCCTGAAAAAAGTTTATCTTAAATAATAAACCAAACTCAGATTGACATATTACAAAATCAATCTAAATTAATTTTTTAGATAAAGTTTAATCTATTTTGACTAATTTTTACTCACCAGCATAAATCCTTCACCCTAACATTATATATATATATATATATAAATAAAAGGACATATATGTGTGTGCATGCCTGTCTGTGAGAGACTAAACTTTTAAGAAAAATGATACTATCATATTCTTTATCATATATTTTTTTTAATACACTTTCTATTATTGGATAGGTTTCATGTGAGATCCATGAAAACGCATGATCCCACATGAAATTCACCGAATAATAAAGGATCATGTGTTAAGGGAAATGTGATAAAAAGTGTGATATTAGCCTTACTCAACTTTTAATATTTTCTTTTGGTGACAGCAAAATGTAAATGTAACCACTCACCAACATTTATTATTTATTTTTTTGTCACACACCCATATTTGTTAAAAGTTAAGTCTTTGAGAGGTTGAATAAGCTAAATATTGTATGTAGCACGGGCTTTGTTGGGGAAGGCTGCGTAGTCATATTTCTCTTCTCAAATTGATCATTACGAAAGGGGGAAAGAAGAATGCTGTACTTTCTGATCCACTTCCCCCTTACCCTTTTAATTTATTTTTCTTCTTTTTCATTCTTCCTGATTAATATTTTCGACCTTTTTAAAAAGACAAATTTGGGGATGGGGGTGACTACGTAATAAAAGGGTAGAGGAGAGCAACTTACATGCTCGTATGAGAATTTCAGCATCCAATCCTCATATATATTACGTGCCTCACACAACACATCTTACCACATTCAATTTGCTACGCTAAGAATCTGCCGTCCTTTTTCGGTTTTTCCTCTCATTTCCATTCTTTTTATTCAGCATACTTCACTGTACGTGCATTGAACCTTCCGCTAGCTGCTCAAATGCATGTTACCTATTTATATATCCATCTTAGTTGGCACATGTTCTTGATTTAATTTAATTCAGAATAGCAAATTAATTTGGACTTACTTTTCATATTTGATAATTAAATACCAGAGTTTACTTTGATATATACAATATAATACTTTATAAAGTTTAATCTTTCTGCTTATTTTATTTAATCATTTTTTATAAATCCCATAGTCAAAATGTACTGTAATAAGACCATCCATACTGATTTGGTGCAGAATGGAGTGAATAACTTACATTTGATATAAGTTTTTTTTAAAAAAAATTAAAATAAAAACTATAGATAACTAGAAGTACGTAAAAATTGGTAATTAATTTAAAAGTGTATGCTAATATGCATTTTTTACTATTGAACAAAAAAAAGGAACAGTGCTTACGGTGCTTATTGAGCTGGTTTGGATGAGCTTTTTTTATGATAGAAAATAATTATTTTTAAATAAGAGTGCTTTTAGAAGAAGAAAAAAATATTTAGTCACTACTAATGATAGTGGATACTTCGTACATATGTCATGATTAAAAAAAATTCACAATCAATTATATATTATTATATGTGTAACTTTGAGGTAATTATTGTGGAAGTTAATTTTTTTAATAGCATAATAATGTATAACTAGATGATTATATGTAAAAAATTTACTCTCGTAATACATCAAAACTAATTCCTAAAACTATTGTTTGTGTGTATGTACATATGTGTATTTTTACCCAAACTTAAGTTTCGGAAGTATTAACTAAAAATATGTCAAATTAAAAAGTGCACTCTTACTTAAAATATGTACCCTGACTTTCTGGTTCTATTAGCGCTTAAACCACATAAAATATGCTTGTTTAAGGTAGACAAGATTTGAGAATGACTCGCCAGAAACTCATCATCCCAATTTGATTTGCGGTTAATGTACAGCCATTAATTTTATATCTATAGTTCATTTTCTTTGTTTGGTACAAAATGTAATTAGTATTAATATATATACGTTGCGTAGCTACGAAAGGAATACGAAGGCAGCGTACAGATAGATTGATCTGTCCAATTATCCAAAGATTCTAAAACAATAACTTGACAAGGAGTAAGTTTTAATAATTATTACTTGTTGTCTTGTTGACTTGGTTTCTAAGCTCCTGAATTTTACCACTTAGCTTATAACTCGATATATAGTTTCAAATAACTTCTCCCAACGACAATTAATTGATCTCCAAATCATGATACCAGCTTGAATAGTTAATCAAACGTATTTAGACGATTATATATACAGAAGACGTATAGAACTTAAATAGATTACATAATTAATCGTTTATCAACAAAAAAAAAGATTACATAATTAATGGATCTATTCGAACCAACCAACTTCCCTGATCTTTAATTTGGGAAAGTGTAAATTAATTAGTACATATACAAGATGTGGTATATAAGAAGTGGGTCACCGGTACATGAACCAGAAAATGGACTACTTTAGATCTAAGGAAGAAACAAAAATAAATAAAGAAAAAAAGAAAATACTCACACCAAATGAGAGATAGTAGCTGGTAAAGAATATAGAGCCTGTTTGTTTAGAAATATTTTGGACGCAAACCACCATATTGTGCGTTCCAAGACACTTTAACGAAAGCTCCAAATGTCAATTTGCGTTGATAAAAATCTAATACAAACAGACACATGGTGTCATAACGTCAAGCGAAATGAGTTACATACTGCTTACACCATTAGTACGGCCAAGGAATATATATAAATTATATTATACACCCTCCGGTCCATGATATAAAAAATAAATATGTCCTTTTTTATTTCAAAATATAAAAAAAATATATCAATTTTCGCACATATTAAATACTATTTTTCAATATTACCCTTATTAATTAATGTCATCAATTATATGCCATCAGAATATTAATTAAAATTAGAATGAGTATTTTTAGAAATTTATATATATGAGTATTAATTATAATTAACTCATTTCAATAAATTTTCTTGGTCTATGTGTTTTAGGGTTTTGTTTGTTATATTGTGGACTGAAGGCCTAGTGGTCCCATCTAAATACAGTGATTTGAAGATTTCATTTACAGTTAATTAGAAATTTAGAATCCTGTATACAACTACCTATGGAGACTTTTTCTTCAGGGCAGATCACATTTTTTAACTGTTAAGTGTAGTTTGTTCGACTGTTCTTTGAAGGGTATATTACAGATTAGTGGGTAATGTATGCCTCACCTACTAGTGGACCATGTCTTAGTGGTGACGATTAAGTCAATGATTTGATCTAAAATTAATGATCAGTAACTAACATTTTATTTATCAAAATTAGGACCACTTGAGAATGGAATACTTCAATTTCTAGCTTTCTCAGGAAGTCTTTAGCCTATACTAATAATATCAAAACAATATACATGCCCAATTGCCCTCTTAACCACCGTTGATTGTGAGTTGTGACACTGCATTTTGCTTTTCCTCCTTTTGTTCTCTTTTATATATATGCTCATCCTTCAGTTAGTTTTTATTATAACTTGTCTACAAGCTAAATCAAACCGATCGATGATGATTAGTTTTCAATTAAAACTCCCGTTTGGAAATGTGAAATCATTAACTTTAGTTTAGCAATAATTTATTATGGTGACAGATGAGCAGCTAGCTCAACGTACCTTTAAGCAGAAGACGAAGTTTAACTGAAAGGGAATTAAAAGGAAGCGAACTCTTCAGTAGGAACCGTCACCGTCCTAAAGTGCTTACGTCGCATACTTGCATGCTACATATACCCTCCTTACTACTTAGTCCTTATTCATTAACCGAATCCTATACTTGACATGCCACTTATTTATGTCCTTTTCTTTTCTTGCTTGGACTGGTCACTTAGTAAGTTAGTATATACATATTCACATAATAATAATAATAATAATAATAATAATAATAATAATAATAATAGAAAAAAATTTAACTAAGCAGAACTTAATTTCTTTCATTGGGGTCAAAGTGTTTGCTTGAAAGCCACCCGAATCTCTAATAATTCCAATTGGATTAGTGCTTTTCTTTAAATAGGGGTGGGACTTGTGAGGGTTGACATGCTTTTAATTAAAGTGCAATGTCACTTTGCTTGAATGGGTTAGTGTAAATTGTTACCCCTCCCTTTGGTTGGCCTAAAAGGTCTAGGCCTTGAGAGGGTGAAACAGACTCCGAAAGTTAATTATATACCCACGTCTTTCTTTCTCCCTTCTCTTTACACACAGTTAAATGCCATCATTAGAGGAGGTGATTTTGAGTCATTTTTTTGCTTGGAATCACCCATTTACTTTGTTTTTTTTCCCATTTTATCTAAATAAGTGGTTTTTTCATATAGATCTGGTTTTTTTCTTCGTGTTTTTCATGTTTTTCGTCTTCTGTGGGCGGCGGTATTGTTGTTCGTCGTCTTGGTGAGGCGTTGTTTGATTTCCCGTCTTGGTACGGTGTTTGTTTGATTTCCCGTCTTGGTGCGGTGTTCGTTTGGTTTAGATTGACAGATTTGCTTCGATCCATCACAGATTTGATCAAGAATTGGGCGTCAATGATACAGATCCGGAGCCATGGGTATTCGGTGACTTTGATTTTGTCACTTTTGTAGGCATTTTGATTTTGCCGTGTTATGCTATTAACCTGGGTGCTGTGAGTTTGTTCGCAGATTCATCCTTTTTGGTTTTCAGTGATGCTGGATTTGTGTTGTTCGATGTATTTTATCAATTTGAATGAATGAATATCTTTTTAGTAAAAAAAAAACTCTTTTAAACACTCGTAGATTTTTGGCTTAATTGTAATTTTGGTCTCCCGGTTTTATTCCTTGGCTGATTTTGGTAGCCCAATTTTTTTCCGCTCGATTTTAGTCCCCACATTTTAAAAATGTGTAATTTTGGCCTATCTGTATATTAACATCCAATAATTAACATTTCAAATCAACATTTACTTATGGCACCACTTGTTAGAAAGCATAAGTAAGATTAGAATATCATAAGCCACGTCAGATACACAATTAATTATTGAATGTTAATATATAGATGGACCAAAATTGTACATTTTTAAGATGTGGGGACTAAAATCAAGCGAAAAAAACTGGGGAATCAAAATCATCCAAACAATAAAATAGAGAGACCAAAAATACAATTAAACCTTATTTTTCCACTTTATCAGTTACCTACAACCAGATTCAGCTGCACGCACATAGTAAAATCTACCTCTAATTTCAACCTAATTTTTTTCCATACCGTCTAGAACCACGCTAACCTATCTATGTTTCAATACTACCAAAACTCGCAAGTTACCATGTTAATATATATATATATATATATATATATATATATATATATATATATATTAAACATGATTTTAACCATATACATCCAGCCCAGGCACTATATATCATGGAAAATAAAAAAATTTCGTTCATAAAAGTAACACCCTAATCAATAAATAATAAGAGTTTTATCTAAAATCCAAGATACATACATAGATAATAGAATTTAATTGGTATATACTGTTAGTGTAAAATTTTTTACACTGTCAACCAATCAAAAATCAAGGTATAAATGACTTTTAAAGTAGTTAGAATAAGAGTCAAAGATTTTTAATGAGATATAAATTTCTGATTGGTTGGCAGTATAAAAAATATTTACACTATTAGTATATATCAATTAAATCCTAAATAATACTTTATTCACATATCCATACAATATTTTTTTTTTGGTATAATATCTACAGTCAAATTAAATACAGTATTCCATTAATAAAAAAAGTTAAATACAGTATTCTAAACAGGTGTTGTACATATTTTGGGCATATAAATTTTTTTTTATTCAATTAAAAAAAAAAAGAAGAAAAAAGAAATCGTAGTAGTGGTAGTAGAAGTAAAAGTGAGAGGAAGGGAAAAAGTGTGGTGATGATGGAAGCGTGGAAAAAAGGCGCGTGAAAGGAACATTTTTCTTGTTAGTAACACTTCGAAGGTTGGAAACGCAAGGAAGATTTTGGGTGGCAAACTACATGAGGAGAGTAGCTGTTATAAGGAGAAGGGACGGCTTCAAAGTCTTTTGTAGCCATTCACTCACTCTCCTAAGTCCTACCGAATATATATATATATATATATACACACACACATAACTTGTTCTCACTCACACTCCTACCTCTTTGTGTGTCTCTGTCTCTCTACTACCTTAACCTTAACCTTTCATTTTATAAACAAAAACCGCTTGTGTTAAAGTGAGTGTTTGTGTCTCTCAGTTCTCATTTACTTAGTAACAGTAGTTTTATGTTGTGTGAGATCATGGAGATGAAGGAAGAACAATTGGTGGTGGGTTTGTCCAACAATAACGACGCTACCCACATCATCTCAAAGGGGAAACGCACCAAAAGGATGAGGCTTTTGTCGTCCCCTTATGGCGGTGCCACCACCGTGATCACATCTACCTCCTCCAGTGTTAATTCTGGGGACAGTTCCTCGACCACCACTTATGAGAGCGCTGATCAAGAAGATGAAGACATGGCTAATTGCTTGATTCTCCTGGCTCAAGGTGGAGGAGGAGGAGGAGGAGGAGGAGAAGATTCCCATCATCATCAAAAACACCATGATGGTGATCATAACAAGACAGAAGAAAAGGGTACCCGAAAATTTGCTGAATTGGCCACCGCAAGCAACAGCAACACCAAAGTTGGTTTCTTTATTTATGAGTGCAAAACTTGTAACCGAACCTTCCCTTCCTTTCAGGCGTTGGGTGGTCACAGGGCTAGTCACAAAAGGCCCAAACTAATGATGCCAGAAGAGAAGAAATTACCGCAACCGCAATCACAATCGCAGACACAGCCGAGAGTGATTATTGCCAATTATGATAGGATTGAAGAACCACGCATGAAAACTAATGGCCCTCCAATTGCTCTTCAATTGGATAGAGCTTTCCATGTCAACAAGACTACCAAGATTCATGAGTGTTCCATATGTGGCTCAGAATTCACATCAGGACAAGCATTGGGTGGACACATGAGGAGGCATAGAGCCACCGCGGCGGCAGTGCCGGCGGTGCAAGTGGAAGTTCAGCCCCGGAATATGTTAGAATTGGATCTTAACCTTCCGGCGCCGGAAGAGGATGTCCGGGAGTCCAAGTTTCAGTTTACGGCAACCCAAAAGTCTATGGTGCTGTCTGCTGCTCCGGCTTTGGTGGATTGTCATTATTAGGCCAGGATGGGAGTTGGGAGAATTATTATTTTGATCAATTATAAATGTGAATTATTATTAGTGTTATTTTAATTTACAAATTTACAATTATTATTGGTAATTATCGATTCTTTGGATTATTCTTTTGGTTTATTAATAATTGCCATTTTGAGATATATATTTAGAATACTTTTGAGTAAGTAAGTGGCTAGTCTTCATGGTTGCCTGTCATTCACGAAAAGTGAGTGATATGGCATCTTTATTTCTCTTTTCTTTTTTCCATTTCATTTATTTTTAATATTTTTTGGTCTATACGGAATTATAGTTTTGTTCTTTCTTTTATGGGGTGAGCCTGTAAGTGTGTGTGTGAGAGAGAGATTGCAGTGGTATGGGGTGGGATGGGCATGGCTAGCTAGGGTTTGGCCGCACCACAACCACAACCAAAAGACGTGGATTAGGTTCCCTTTGTGTGCTTATGATTTTATTATAATAAAGCTAAAAGTTCTCTTTCTCTCAGTGTCTTTCTCACTCACACTGGATACCACATCCTCACTTTGTTGCATTAATGACAAGAATAGGGGGTTACTAAAAAAGTTCAGGTTATTTTAACACTCAATAGGATATTTAAATAATACCACATTTATATATGTATATAAATATTTTATTTTAATTTAAATGTATAGTATCTAGGTGCATTCAGCTATACTCATATCAAAATATAATATGAATATATGTCAATGTAATTAGTATCATATTCTGAAAGTACATGTTTCATTTTCCTTAATTACAAAAAAACTGGATTGGATAAATGCACTGTGCCCACTGCCATATGCATATCCATCAGCACGTATCTTTCAATTTCCATGGCTGCTAAAGTGCTATCTGTCTTTTAATATTATTTAAAATACACTAGCAATGTAAGTGATTAAAGTATTACTATCCTTGGTCCACCACCTCCTGTCATTATAGTGTTATAACATACTGTTATTCGCTTCAATCTAAATCAGATTCATCACCTAATTAACCAACATGTTTTGGTATTACTTTGCAAGTTCCTAAACTAAATATATCGACAAACATAATTAAGTTTGATTTAATTATACCTTTTTATTTTTTATATACATATATATAACGATTGATCAATAATTAGCTTTGGGATTATCTCATGGGAGTGCCAGCCCATACAATAAAGTTGATGCTCACAAGAAAGATACTGTTTCAATCCACAAGTATTTGATTAGGAGTTATACGATGGTCCACTATTTGGAGTTGGACCCATCACCCATACATTACTATTTTTCTAACTCTTTTCTAGTTATTTATGTAGTTCACATAATGAAAGAAGAGAAACGACAGGAAGAATAAATACAACATTTCTCATTTTCTCTCTTCCATAGAAAAAAAATAAAATGAAAAATGAAATACATAAATACAGCATTAGTTTGTCTTATAGCTTGAAACGAAGGCATAAATGTCACCATATATTATTGAGTGAGAGATCAAACTCAAATTAAGCAATAAAGAGATATATATAGTGAGAGAGAGAGAGATGGAAGACTTTTAAGTCACTTACACTGTCCACTTATCTAAAGTTAGTTATGTGCACGTTTTCGTGAATGCTGGTAAGCGAAGCATGTGGACACATACGTTGCGTGAGTTGTCCGAATGCATAAGAAATATCAAATATGAGAGAAGAGATCACTCATTGACATTAGCACATGTAGTTGCGGAGGTTTCCTCCGTGTCATGTAACCTCCCGTTATATATTCTCCTTTATAAATTATACTTTATCAATATAATATATTATTCTCCAAAAGGAGTTTACACTCTATAACACTATAATCATAACTATAACGTTATTCCCATACTTAAATTTTTAAACTTATCTATATACTTATCACTTTTGGAAAAAGATGATAGATAATTTTTTTTGAAAGAAATGACATCAGTGTCAATTATTCTTCTCCCCAAAACAAATAAGTGCAAGGGATATATAGGTATATAGATTTAAGTGTAGGAATAACGTTATTGTAATCATAAAGCAATGCTTTGCTTGTTTTGTAAAAGGCCTACTTTTAATTTTTGCTCACTCAACTTTCTGTAGTCCGTACTTCAACAATATTTCTTCAATTATCTTAGCAATAATCGCATGAACTTCAACTTAATAGGACGCAAATTTTATTTTTCCCAATATAAAGTTGAAACCAAACAAGAGAACGAGGAAGAACTTGAGTCATTAATTTTGAGTGGTCTTGTAAATGTAATTAATCCAACAAAGAGAGACTAGAGTACTGCTACGTACTCTCGTTGAAATTTGACATAAAGTATAGGAGAATACTAATAAGTATTCTTAGGACATTGTTTAAAGAATAAAAAAAGAAATTTTATATGAAAAATTGTGTATTTAGCGATTCGAAGAGTGTGACGGTTTTTCAATACGAATTTACCTTTTATGAGTTGTTTAACCAATATCCTTAGGACACTCGTTAGTAATACCCTAAAGTATATATATTAAGAATCTTTTTCTTTCTTAAAATAATTTGGCATGCTATTCAAATTGAACAGCTGGATGGCTGTAATTGAATATAGCGTTGGGGTATATACAGTTGTGTAGTAGACTTAACTGGAGTAAAGCATGCATATTGTGTTATGTGTAGTTGTTATCCTTTTCGCTTAGACAAGGTGTGTTGTGGTAGCATTGGTTCACGGTTTTGGTGATGGAGACAAATGCCTCAAATGCATGAGTTGTTCTACTATGTGGCTTGTTGTCCCTACTTGTAACCCCATAACAAAAAGTAGGCATTGGCCGGCCTTAACTTCTATTTGTGTTACTGGTGTTAAACAAATTTCCACTCAACTAATCAATTGCTTCACTTGCTTAATCCCCTGTTTAGTGTTGAGTGTTGACCATCAAAAGGGTTTGGCTCCCAAATATCATAACCAAACCATTCATTAAGATGCCAAACGGGGTTTGGTATGATGTGAGGAACAATAAATGTGGATTAATTAATTGGCCCTCTTTTTCATTATTTTAGTGGTTGATCTTACTTTGGTGGAATGTGGCTACCTAAGATCTACTTCACTGGTTTTGGTTTGCATGGTTAGCTTTTCCATACCTATATGGTAGTTACCACTTACCAATTAGTGAAAAGAACTACTGTTGAGTAGATTTTGACATTGCTAACAAAATTAATGCGTATACTACTAACAAAGTAGCTCATAGCAACAAAATACTTAACAATATTGTGGGTATACTAACAAAGTAGCTCATAGTAACGAATTCGATGATTCACTTTACAAATTAACCATAATAATATGTAATAAAAAATAATAATAACCATAATATGGGTTAAGTCGGATTTAGGTATGGGTTAGTGCGTTGTGTGGCAGCCTGGAAAGCATTAGCAATGTAATTGTCAAGTGCCATTAACGTTTGAGTTAAGCCATTGATAATGCAAAGCTCAAGCATATCCAATATTGTTGGTTCTGGTTACAAGTTTGTTGGCCCAGATTTATCTAAGCTCTGCCTAATTAATTGTATACAAATCTCTTGGACAGTGGCAACAATCCATTTCTTTAATTATTTAAAGACAGTTCATTAAGAAAACATTTATTTAGCTTTCAATAAGAAAATTTATTTTTGAAACTTTTTTTTACGGCAAACACTAAAAACAAATAGTCCTAAAAAGAAATGAGACTCCTGCCCATTCTTGTTTTTAACTTTTTAAGTATATATGTTTGATGAAGATGTACACGAATATTTTCTACCTGGGAAATTAGGATAAACTTGAATTCAGATAAAGGTATTTACGTTTTCGTGTAACCCCTTTATATCTCTTCTCGTTACCACTAATTTAATATTAAAAAAATAATTGATGTAAAGAAATTATGTGAATCAGGTGCAATCGCATTCCAGTATTTGCGGTGTGTAAAGTGAGAGTATTTCCGTTTAAGTGAGGTACGAATATAATCTTTTAAAACAATCTTTATCTATGTCATCTAAAACCCTTCTTTGACCAAAGGTTGCTGTGGTGTAGTGGTTATCACGTCAGTCTTACACACTGAAGGTCCCCAGTTCGATCCTGGGCAGCAACATGTGATGCCTTGTTTTATTTTTTTCCCTTCTGTATCCATTCAAATGAAGGGCTAGTTATGGATTTAAATTTGTCCCTGCATCTTATTTTGCAGTAAAACTTACAGTAACATTGATTTGAGTCTTTTCCTTTGTGAATTATGTCTTTTCAGTTAACTAATATTTGAAACCAAGTACCAACTGAAGATAAATGATAGCAGGACCATCATGAACTAAGATACGCAGCACAGAAATTCGACAATATTATGATGGCTGAAGTGATTGGCAAAAAGAACAGACACAAGTTCAAAGGGTTGTCCAAGATCTACAGGGTGAACAGACAACATTGGCAACCGTTCCTTGGACTCACAATGTCAATCTTGAGCATGTTTGTTCATCTCCAACAGGCAAAAATTGTTTGATTTTATCAGAGGCCTTCACAGAAATTTAAAAGTTTGCACACTTTTTAGTTTTATTCAGTCATTGAACCTAGACATGTAAACACTATAGGTTTATAATTATATTTCATTTTTATGCTCACCAGGCCAATGAAGGACTAAAGAATATCTTTTACCATCAACAAAGTAGAGTACATTAAATTACAAACATCCTCCCCCAGAATTGAATAGACATTCATGGGAAGGATGTGAACAAACATATGACCATTATTAGGAGTCCTTCCTCGATCACAGCCTCGGGACATGATTACGAGACTATGGAGTGTGAAGCTTGAACCTCACAAGATGGTTATGTACTTTGAGTGGATGCAAGTTGCCATACTAGCTCCAAATTGTCCATTCAACATATGGAACTTGGAGATATAGTAGTGCTTAGTTAGCATAAACATTCAACCTCACTCTAGCAGTAACTTCAGGGTGAAGCTTTAACTCTGCAACATATTCTCCTGTTTCCCGGATCTCTGGGAGCTCAACAATTCTCTTGTCCACCTCCCTAGAATAATCACAGAAAATAAAGAAGCAATTCATCATCAATCAGACTACAAAACACAGACATGAACTCATTGGTGGGAAAACAATTCATCTCCCACATTTTGGGATTATGGTTACATGATCCAGACAAACCAAATAAAAAATATAGAATCATTACTACCATGGGAACAATTGGTCGGAAGAACTACGGTGACCATTTCACATGTGAATATTGAACCACAAAAAAGTTTATGACAAATCAGATCTGATCAAGTGTTATCACCTGAGTCATAATCAAGTAGTTTATGAAGTGAAGAGCACATCAAGTTTGGAAATTTTCTAAAAAGCCTTCCAAATTTCTTCTAATTTCCATATAATTGTATAGATTGAACATTTTTTATGCAAGGAACACTTGCACCTTACAAGTTTGATTGTGTTGAATTTTGTACTAACAATTGGGAAGGGAAAAGGGGAAAGAGAAAAATAACATCATAGATAGTACTTCAATGCACTTGTAACAATGACAGATGACACCAATGTATCGCATAAAACATATTATGCTCATTTGCTACAAAATAATAGGATTTTCTCTTAGTTAAGTATTGATTCTTAGTTGGCTGTATTAATATTTTAGCAATATTTGGTTTCAATTCCATAAATAAATCATATCAAATATTAAACTCAAAACAATATTTCATTATTTTGGTAAAAATCAACGTTAGCTTTTCTTCAAAACTGGAAAGCTCCCTAAGTCAAAAGAAAGAAGAAAGAAATATCATATGTATTATTAAGCATATAGCTAGTCGAAACTTGAAACAAGAAACACCTCATTGAAATCCTCCCTAACTTTAGAAACTACATGTATTTACCCACATAAAAGAAAAAGCATAAACTGAAATGTTATAAGAAAGTACTCAATCAAAGAACATTTATAGTTCTGACAAAGAAATAGATTTCTCAACATCAGAAACACGTACCTTTGTAGCTGTGCCTTGATTATGTCAACAAGATCTTGAGCTGTAACACTGAGCAACAAGCAAACATTAGACACAAAATCCATACAATTGAATATAATTGCACAGGACAAAGCTCACCTTCCAAAAATTTGTTTTCCTTTACCGCCTTTACGCTTCACCTTGAAAGCCCCAACAGTTTCAAAAATTATAGCAAGTTGCTGCGCCTCTTCTTTTACCTGAAGAAATATAAACTTAGATAACATGAAATGTCTACATAAACTATATAGTAGGAAAAAAACCCTATAAACAAAGTCAGCAGAAAGTATGAAAGTAGTTGTAAATTTGCAAGGATTGCAAACAATAAGATAAGCAAGGAAAAGTATTTACTATTTACTAAAAGCAAAATTATGATCGGGATAACCATTGAAAATTTGAAAGGAATTTCCATTCTGCAATATTGATCTCATTGTTACTTACAGCTCTTGATGCAAGGTTTATATGCAGAGCTAGCATAGCATTCCTTACCCCCACTCCTAGTAGTAACTAATGCTAACCTTCCAAGCACATTACCAGTTACCCTGGAAAGGATTAGAGGATAAGGGCAAATTACCCGTCTTTTCTCAGCCTCAATTCTTTCTTCTTCTACCCTCATTTCCCTGCAGAGAGAAGGTTAAGATGAAGATGTCTAAAGACAATGCAACAGAAAGTCGGAAATTCAATTTAAAACTGTAGCAAATATGCTTTATTGAGTAAAATTTTATCTGGAACTCAATGCACATAGAAATAGCTAGCCCTAAATTTCCAATGATCAGATCTCTTGATGGAAAAAGATTCAGACAGACATTATCTGAATAAAGAACACACAAGATTTACTGAACCAAAGATTTCTCACACTTGCATGTGTTGATAATTGATTCATAAAGGTGCAAAAGCAATCTCATATGGAGAGTGCTCCAACAAACATCTGTAAAAGGACAACAACATTTCTTTTAGGCAATCCAAGATGAGAGCACTTATTATTAAACTGATATTGCAGGAACCACAATAGTCTTGATTTTATGGTAAAACCCTGTCCAACTCAAAACATCAAAACCCCATGGACGAAGAACACATGAGTTCTCAAAGCAAGAATGACAAGTATGGCTATTCTTTTTTTACTTTTTTTTATAAGCAACAAGTATGGCTATTCTAACTAGTAACTTTAAGACATGTCTATGTTTTTTCTCTCAATCAAAGCCGGAAGGTTTTGAAAGTCTGGTCAGTTTACGTTTGCAGTCCCAAATAAATCACATTTCAAACGTGCTCTCCTCTTCATAGAGACAAAGTTTAGTTCTGATGATACAATGACACATTACACCCTCACTGGACCTAAGGCCATAGTGTTGTGTTTCAAAACCATTATTTATGCTACTTATATTGTCATGGAAATGCAAAATCCCAAACACTGGCCAATACACTACTAATGTAAATGAATGTAGATGGTTGAATTATACAATACTTGAGTAACTGAGGAGTGACAATCTGGGCCTTTCCAGTGGGAAGCAGAAAATTTCTGTAAAACCCAGCCCTCACATCAATAAGCTGTCCTTTCTTTCCTAACTGATCCACATCTTCCTTCAAGATTATCTGATTTAAATAAATACATATATATAATGCTGCAAAACACAATATTGGAAAAACCAAGCATACCCAATTGCACAAATACAAAATCAAAATCCAAGTAATGTTCAAAATATGGGAAAGTTTATGAATTTTGATTTATGGTATAGAATGTTGAAATAACCTTTCGAAGTTTCTTTGTCTTCTTTTGAGCGAAAACCAAAAATCCCGCACTGTTGTTAGGGAATTGAGAAGGTACTTTTGAGTTTCCGGTGAAGGTGTGGTGCAACAATGAAGAAGAGGTGGAGGAGAGTGAAGGTAACGCTGATGCCATTGTTGTTGGAAGCTCACAAACCCCAAACACTATCTTCCCCTCTTTTTGCTGTGCTCTGTCTTATCTTTTCCCCAGTGTTACTCTTACGCCGTTTCTTGGCAATACGACATAATAATAAATTATAAAATGATTTTTTTTTCAATTATTACTTATTAAATAAGTTTTAAATTTGTTAACTAAAATTTAGAAATTAATTTTCTTATGTATTTTTAATTGATCACATCCCCATTTAAAATCTTGTTTAAGGTACGGTCAATCTTGTGTAATAAATTTTTTTTTGTGCGTGAAAATTAACTAATTATTAAATATTTTTTAAATTTGTTAACTAAAATTTAAAAATTAATTTTTTTTATGTATTTTTAATTGATCACATCCCCATTTATTTAATCTTGTTTAAGATGCAGCCAATCTTATGTAATAATAATTTTTTTTTGTGTGTCAAAAAGGTAATGGACAAAGAATTGTAAGTCAGTAGTGCACTAACAGATAGCAAATTAAAGGTGAAATGTGGAATATATAGCACGTTATTCAACACAAAATTATGACTCAACTTGACTGTGCCAATTGCATCAATAGGAACTATATTCTTATTAGGAAGTGTAACATCTAAAAAATTAGTTATTAAGTAATTTAATAGGAATTGAATTATTATAATGATTATAATTCAAGTTTAGAAGTGGTTAAAATATCATAAGTGATTTAAAATAATTTAAATAGATAATTTTGAGTGTTTTAGTCCCAATTTTACATAAGAGACCTCCTATGACCCGATACCAAACTTCAGATGGATATTTCATAGTTAAAATGAATTTTTTTAGACTTGATGTCTTCATAAGAAATGTATATATGTCTCTTAGATTTTCATAGACACCAAATTCGTCCGAACTGGATTTTTGTAGCTCAAGTTATGACCAAATTAGTACACACTGTTCGGGTTCCAGCGCCAGAACCGTTTCGCTATCTTCTATCTCAGTTTTGACCATATAAACGTCTGTTGCAGATTTTATGGTCTTCATAAAAGTTGTAGATATTTCTTTCATCTTTCCAACGATATAAAATTCATAACTTTTGGATATCTACAACTCAAGATATATGAGAAATATAGAACTGTATGTTGGGTAAGTGGGTCTGTCGCGTTTTTACACGTTTTGGGCTATTGGGAGCTCTATAAATAGAATTTTAACACTCTTATGGTGCGTTTTGAACCCTAAGTACACCGATAAACTCAAAAGCGGCTAAGAAGAGAAGAAATTCAAGGATTGAGAAGAAAGAGTTGTGGAAGAGGGAGTCTAGGATGAGGAAGATGAAGAGAACTGTTGGCAAATGCTAGGATTCGCCATAGGAAACACTTGAGTTATGGAAGAGGGAGTATAGGAAGAGGAAGATGAGAAGAACTCTTAGTAAATGCTAGGATTTGTCGTAGGAAACGCTTGGAGCTACTTGGAGGGCTTCATGAGGTGAGCAATAATACGATTTCAAATCATTTCCATGGTATATGTGTTTTTTGTGTTAATAAGGGTTTGCCTATGATTTTGGGGATTTTAATGGAGATGCATGTTGTAAATAACCTAAATTCTAAAATTGAGGGTTTTGTTAAAAAGAGGAATAAATTGATTAATTGATGTTGTAGTGTGCTTATTCATGTATGATGTGTTGTGATATTCATGATTATTTGTTATTGTTGGAAATTTATATGTTTAAATTGTGGAAAATATTTTGTTACATACATGAGATATGACATATGTGAATTATAATATGTTGTATGATGTTTTTCGCAATACCACCTATGATAGGGGTATTGAAAAATAATACCACCGTAATAGGGTATCGAAAGTAGCATCGCCATATAATTGGGATGCCGAAAAAGAGCAATATCGTCTATAAAGGGGTATCGAAAGTAACACCGCCATAAGTTGGGGTGTCGAAAAGAGAGAAATACCGCCATGTGCACATGGGATGTATCGAAATAGAATGTCCCCGATAGGAGAGGGTGACATCGAAACACTTCTCATGAGTAGTGGTGGGCAATGGGATGCCATTGTCGTGTGATGTGTGAGATTTATGGCATGTCGGCAAGAGACCAATTTAAGATTGAGGCCTTCAAGCCACTTGGATTAATTACGAGATTATTTGGTTTGTGGAATGTGATGCATTGAAGTGATTTGTCATTATGCTATATGTTTTTGAGTTGTTGATATTACAATTATTATTAAGTATATTTTAATATATATTATTTTTCACAAATTAGCGGATACTATGGACAGTTTTTTCTATTACCGCGCCGACTGAGAACAATACTATTTTTGAAATATTTTATAAATGTATTGTTGTTCACTGGGATTTTATATCTCATTAAAAAGTGTTGTTTTCAGAGCTCGATGACATCGTCGTTGAGGACTCAAAGACTTGAGGAATATATCTTTTAGCTTTTAGTTTGGTTAGTATTGTGGGATGGATTATGGGGACCATGCAGACGTCGTTGTTATTATTATTTTTTATCGGATTGTAGTAGACGCCCGGTTTTGAGGCTTTTTAGTTTATTTCGGTGTATTGGATTTTTATCTTTGCTTTGATAATTATTTTATTATTATGAGATTATTTTCAGACTCAAATAAATTTGCGAAATTTGTATGTTATGAATTTTATCTTTATTAAACAATTTTAAAGGATTTTACTATTTTTATGAATGGGTTACTAATGTAACGAATGACGTTACAGGAAGAGTGACAAACTTATTGCTAACTTGCTGATAAGAAGTAAAAGATTGTAAAGAACATGCAATATGTGCACTTGCACCAGAATCTACAATCCAAGAATCATGTGAAAAACATGGTTTAGAAGGATTAACAGAAAGAACAGTACCAGATGAGGATTCGGTATTTGGATTTACAGAATTAGAGACTTGAGACTGCAAGAGACTCATCAGTTGCTGATACTGTTGAGCAGTGATCTGGAACTGAGAATTAAAGTCCTCAGTAGAAACTTGATTGACAAAATTGGACTGAGGTGGCCGATTCTTCTTGTAATTTGGTGGATAACCATGAAGTTTGTAACACTTGTCTTTAGAATGCCCCAACATACCACAACGAGCACAAAGAGGTCTATCTTTCTTGCCTCATCTTGAACCATTATCAGCATTCTTCACAAAGAAATGCATGGTTACGATCAATGATGCCACTAGTAGAACCAATCTCCCTTTATTTTTCATCTTGAACACATAATGAAAAAACTTTGGTGATTGGAGGAATATGATCCATAGCTAGAATTTGTCCTCTAATTGAGGTGAATGAGTCATTCAGACCCATCAAAAATTGCATAACATACTCCATGTCAGAGTATGCAACCCAAGGAGCAATTCCACCACCCTGGCAATTGTGTGCTGGTTTGTGTTCGGCCAAAGATTCCCACAGAGATCGAAACTTAGCATAATAGGCACCTACAGAAAGTGAACCTTGTTGCCAAGAAACCAAATCACGCTTAAGCTGAAAGATTTGTGGTCCATTCGGGTACTCAAATCTCTCTTTGAGATCATGCCATAGAGCAAAAGTTGTGGTGCAATGGAGAACCTGAGTTTGCATCTCCTTGGTAAGAGAGTTCGAGATCCATGATGCAACAACACTATTTGTGCAACGCCATCTCTGGTACAAAGGATCATCGGGAGCATATTCAGCTATGGAGCCATCCACAAAGCCGGTTTTGTTCTTCCCAACCAATGCCATAGTCATGGCCTTTTTCCCAGAAACGTAATTGTCATCACTCAAAGGATGAGAAACCAACACCACTCCTGGATTGTCAAAAGGATGAAGGAAAAGAGGATTGGAGTCATCGATGGCAGCCATGGGAGAACTAAGAAAAGGATCAAAAAAAGAGAAGAGAAAGAACTTGAACACTCAAGTAAGCAAGCTTGAACAATGGCAAGCTTCGGGAACAGAAAATGATCAGAGTTTGTGGAAAGAAAATATCACAACTAATACCATATTAAGAATGAGAATGTGGAAATGATAGAAAGTCAATTCATTGATTGATTAATCTGAATACACAGTGAGCTTATATAGAAGTTTATACACAAGGGAATATAATAACTAATGGCTAACTGAATAACTAACTTTCCTAACTGTCAATATCTAAACATAACTAATTTAATAGCAGGTAGTTACACCCCTAATAAATTGAGAGGGTACTTTTGAGTTTCCGGTGAAGGTGTGGTGCAACAATGAAGAAGAGGTGGAGGAGAGTGAAGGTAACACTGATGCCATTGTTGTTGGAAGCTCACAAACCCCAAACACTATCTTCCCCTCTTTTTGTTGTGCTCTGTCTTACTTTTCTCCAGTGCTACACTTACGCCGTTTCTTGGCAATACGACATAATAATAAATTATAAAATGATTTTTTTTCAATTATTAATTATTAAATAATTTTTAAATTTGTTAACTAAAATTTAAAAATTAATTTTCTTATGTATTTTTAATTGATCACATCCCCATTTAAAATCTTGTTTAAGATGCCGTCAATCTTGTGTAATAAAATTTTTTTTTGTGCGTGAAAATTAACTAATTAGTAAATATTTTTTAAATTTGTTAACTAAAATTTAAAAATTAATTTTTTTCTGTATTTTTAATTGATCATCCCCATTTATTTAATCTTGTTTAAGATGCAACCAATCTTGTGTAATAACAAATTTTTTTGTGTGAAAATTAACTAAGTAAAATAATTGTTATTTATGATCAAGAATTAAAAGTTATTTTTTATAGGCAAATGCTTTAGTTATTATATTAGTCTTTTTCTTCTTAACTCTATCTCATTTAACTCCTTAGAGGCGCATATCCTTTGCTCAAATAACTTGAGCTACCCCACCCCTCCATCAAGAAGGAAAAATAGTTAGATTAAAAAAAGAGAGACTTAATTGTTCTTTTGGTCCATCGAGTATCATGATTGTGCAATTTTGGTCCATCGGGTTTCAATTGCGACAATTGGATCCTCCGGGTATCGCAATTGTTCAATTTCAGTCCATCATGTTTCAATTGTGCCAATTGGGTCCCTTAGGTATTACGATTGTGCAATTTTGATCCCATATATCACAATGATGCAATTTAAATGCCAGCAGCCTACGTGACATACATGAGACTGATTTGACACTTAGTGAGGTCGGCTTGGCAACTTACAAGATATTTTCATGTGGCATTATTGACACCTCACACACTTTAATTGACACATAGGAATGTCATGTATGCTACCAAGCTGGTCTCATTAAGTGTCAAATCAGTCCCACATATGCCACGTAGGCTTCTGACATTAAAAATTACACAATTGTGATATCTGAAGCACCAAAATTACACAATTGTAATAGTTGGGGACCCAATTGGTTCAATTGGAACTTGGGGGACTAGAATTGTATAATTGTAATACATGGGGGACTCGGCTATCGCAATTTGAACATGAGGACCAAAATCGCACTACCGTGATACTTGAGTGATCAAAAGTACAATTAAAAAAAAAAGAAGAAAAAGAAAAGTAGTAGATTACCTTTTAAAAAAAAGATAGTGAATTTTTCCTCTCCCAACAAAAGAAGTTGAGTATAACAAAAAATGAATTCTATGTTTAGTAAATATTAAATAATGAATACAAATGAATATATATATATATATATATATATTATTTATAATGTGAGAAAAAAAATAAAAAAAAAACCATTTTTGTTTATTTTATAAGAAAGTTGTAGCTCACACAAATTTCTTTCTTCATCGTTTTTACGGAACAGGGGAAAGAAATTTGAAAATTTCTCATTCTCAAGGCATCAGATATTTTTATTAATTTACTCATTCTTCTTTATTTATATGTATGGTGACTTATAAGGTGAGAGGGTAAGTAAGTCCTTACCTATACACCGCCTTTTATAACCAGTAGACATAAATAAAGTAAATGAGTTGTTGAGATTTAAACTTGGTAATTGTGAGATAGTTAATCAAAAAATCAAAGTGATAATTTTATCCATGTGTGAAACCCGTCCTTGTTGTACAGGAGAAATAATAATATTTTAATATTTAACAAATAAAGTTTAAGGAAGAAGGAGAAAAGAACTAACAAAAAGAGTACCAAGTAGAAAATTTAATTCCTTTTAATAGGATTGGAAATGAGTGGTGCTTCTCCAAATCCGTTTTCACGTTGAGCTCTTAGAGACGGGGAAAGAAATATAAAGAAAACAGTAATGCGGGAAGAGATTTTTACATCAGTTAAAATTCTTTTTTAACATTTGGAAAATGCCTGATGTTATCCGAGCAGACGTAAAGAGTGTAACTTTTAACGTCAGTTGACAACTGACGTTAAAAGTAAACTTTTAAGGTCAGTTATTTAAATAAGTGACGTAAAAAGTGTAAGGTTAAAGTTAGTTATTTAATTTAACTGACGTTAAATACACTGCTTATAACGTTAGTTGTTCAAGACAACTGACGTTATAAATAAATTTTTTTTAAAAAATTACTTTTAACGTCAGTTGTCTTAAATAACTGACGTTAATTTTTTTTTAAAAATTTCCGTTACAATTTATCCATCCCTCCCAACATATCCTTGCATTCAGTAAACACAATCCAGAATATACAGAATAGGCACATTACAGAATTTGCACATACACAAATTTAGCAAAAAAGAGCTTCATTAAAACCTTATGATGCAAAACCCTCATTAGGGATAAAAGCATCATTAAGGAAAAAGAGGACCCTTAAATTTTATTAAAAAAAGAAAATAAATACAAAGAATCAATGGGGGGACAAAAAATCAAAACTCATTGATAAAAAAATTATAACTAAAAGTTTCTAAGTATTTTAAATGTAAATACACACATCAGCTATATATAAGTTTCTAATTATTAACACTACACATCTCGTTTCAAAAAAAAAAAAAACTACACATCTTCTAAGTACTCATGAGGTATTTTGCTATTCCTTTTTATTTAGCATACTTAAAGAAAAATTCTGCAAAGCACATCCTCAAGTCTCTAAAGTCTCCTTTTTTAAGAGGAGATTGGTCGCTAAAAGCCTGCACACGTCCAAGCCTTGGGTTTCTTGGCTCATCGGCGAAATCCGGAAACAAAGTATCAATATTCTTCCATTGTACTGAATCAGCCGGATGACGAACCTTTCCATCATGTTTCCTCTCATCATGATGCCATCTAACATTCTTTGCATCTTTCACATTAGCAAACAATCGCTTGAACATTGGAATCATTGGAAGGTACCACAACACCTTCGCAGGAGGACCCTTTTTTCTCACATCACAAATCGAATCATCAAGATCATCACCATCCTTCACTTTGTAGCGTGATAACCCACGCTTGGGGCAATCATGCATCTCTTCATAATCACCCGTGTACAATATGCAATCATTGGGGCATGCGTGTATCTTCTTATACTCCATACCCATCGGACACAATACCTTCTTGGCCTCATAGTTACGATCAGGCAATGTGTTGCCCTCTGGAAGCAAGTCTTTCAACAATTCAAGCAATTCATTGAAGCTTTTATCGCTCCAACCATTTATCGCCTTCACACAAACCAATTTTAACACCGCCGACAACCGTGTATGTGCAGTACACGTGGGATACAAAGGCTTATCTGCATCACTGGACAACCTTTCATACACATGTGCTCGCTGAAAAGATTCTTGTCCAATATCACGGATCATGTCCTCCACTCGATCATCCTCCATATCTACGTCAACATCCTCACTTTGAGAGACACTTGGCTTAGTACTTAACAACACATCACCATGCCATATCCATCTTGTATAATTCAAGCAAATCCCACTACAAATAAGATGAGTATATATATCCTTGACCGTACATTTCCTCGTATTCAAACATTTGACACAAGGACAACCGAACATTCATTTACTATTAGGAACATTCCTTTGAGCAAATTCTATAAACTCTTCCACTCCCTTCAAATACTCATCACTAGTGTGTTTACAAACCATCCAACTACGATCCATAGCTAAATAGGTTCTGTAGATATAAACACATATGCCCAATATAAGCACAATAGCGGAGATTGGAAAGCGCTCTAGTATTTGAAAACCTAACAACCATATATATATATATATATACACACACACCACTACACTCTATACCTCTTTGAAAACCTATTTGAAAACCTAACAAACATATATACACAACACTATTGTCATAAAAAACTATTTCCTTCAAAGCACGCTTAAACAATTCATCAAGCATGCTTAAACAATTCTCACTTAAACAGAATGCGGATTTATTTTTAAACAAGTAGACGCAACATGTGACATTCAAAGCTAGAACAAAGTCTAGGACTCAAGAAGACCATGACATGATGAATTAGCTGCCACATGGCTTTGACATTTACTCAAAGAGCCATCATGACAATAACACTAACAGTAATACCAAATTGTAAAATAACATCGACATACCAGCAGCTAAATGATGAGTGTGATTTCACCTCATATTTCATTGATATTTTGCATGCATTTTCATATAGTTTAGGCATTTCTAATTTGATTTTGGTTAGTTTTTACCTTGGAACGGGTAAGGCGGTTTTGTGGTGTTGTTGTGTAGGAATTAAGGATTAAATGCTCGGGATTAACCATGATGGAGCTTGCATGAAGATGGGGCTTGAAAAGTGAAGAAAATGAGCTAAACAGAGCCCATCACGGCCTAGCCGTGACAGCCATCACGGCCATGATTGAGTAGAGCTGAAAAGAAAGAATGGAAAAGTCAGAACTGGTCACGACCAGCCCGTGATGTCCATCACGACCGTGACATGTCAGCTGAGCCAGATCCTCACAGGCAGAACTGATCACGGCTTAGCCGTGATGGTGGTCACGGTCGTGACATACCAACCAGCGAAGCAACTTCCAAGACAGAATCCGTCACGGCCTAGCCGTGACAGGCATCACGATCGTGACGCGTGATATATGGATCTTTAGAAACTGATTTGACCTGAATTTGTGATTGCTTGGGACTCAAGTTACCCTAATATATAAATAGAGCACTTAGGCTCGAAAATAGGGGGTCTGGGAGGGACTTTTGGGATGCTACTTTTAGGCAAAATTAGGATTTCTCTTCTCCTTCTTCTTCTCTTCTCTTAGGATTTCATTTATGTTGTTGTTAATCAAGCTTGCCATCACCATGACAATGCTTGAGTAGTAGCTTTATTTCTAGGGATTGGGGCTATGCCCAAGATCTGTTTTATGTTATGAATTGATGTTTTCCCTTTGTTAATTTCGATTTCTCTTTCGATTTGATTTCTATCGCATGAATTACTTGCGAATCTGGTGCGCACTTATTTGCATGTCGTAGATACTCTAAGGAGGAACCTAGCGGTGAACTTAGGTATTGGATCTATAGGAATCAAACTTAGGACTTAAATCACGAGAGTTAGAAACGGTCATTCGAGGGTTCACGAATTGTCACAAAACTTAAAGGGTTCAATTTAAATTCAATTACCACGAGAGTAGAGGTTGGTTTAATTGGACACGGTTTTTGTAACCCGAGAGGGAGCATTAACTATTTGAGGATAAATTCGCCTTCAAAGCAATTTTGATAATTAACCTGGGTAGTCAATTTAGTAACATAAGCAATCTTGTTGGTAACTCAATTCCTAGGAATCTCTTTAGATTTGAAAAACCCCAATTTGATTTACTTTCCTTTTTTAATTGATTGCATTCTTAAATATCTGATTTTCTAAGTTATTACTTATTACAAAAATCAAATCTTTTCAAAATCCCTTTTTTATATATAGTCCAGTTAATTGGTTTAATAATTAATTATTATTTGAGATCACGGTCTCTGTGGGATCGATATTTTTATTACTTGGCGACGAATCCGGTACACTTGCCGGAGAGTCACGCTATCACTAAATCATCTTCAATATTTTAAAGCAAAACCATCAAAATGCAAAGAACTATTCATGTGTGATATCCCTAGGATAATCGACGAAGACCAGTCAAATTAAGAACAAGTCTGTTACATAGTTACACAGTGACATACTTAACAACAAGCATTGGTGAAGAAGATATTTCCATTACTCATCATATATTTTTACTATGTGCTAACTCATCACTACTACTCCTGTCATCATCATATACTGCCCTGGGTGTACTAACTATGTGCTAAACATATATTTTAAATGGCATGGTCTGCTAACTCCATTGCATCCTTATCAAACAGAATGTAACCAAACAGAGAAAATAAAAATGTGGTTTAGGACATTACCACGTGAACAGAGAGGAGAAGGAGAATAGGGCTCGCAGTTCGAATGGGAGAGGGAGTTGTGACAGAGGCTCTCGCGTGTTGGTGGGGAGAGGAGCTCGCGTGGTGGCCGCCGTTCGAAGTGGTTGCTGAGAGTGAGAGAGACAGAGAGTTAGGGCGCGCAACAAATAGTGTGAAGTTGAGACAGACAGAGAGAGAGTATGTACCTCGCTGTGGTGGTGGAGAGGAGCTCGCGGTGGTGGCGGTGGAGAGGAGATAAGTGATGAACGTGGAAGGGTTAGGGCAGAGAGAAGGTCGTATGAGAACAGAGGTAGAGATAAGTGATGAAAGTGGAAGAGGCGCGCAAGGGTGGTAACATATACTTACTAAAAATAATTAAAAACACCTTTTTAACGTCAGTTGTTATTACAATTGACGTTAAAATCCATCTTTTACGTTAGTTGTTTAAATAACTGACGTTAAAGGTGATTTAAGTGACCCAGATAATTATATTTATGCCACCACCTCCTTTTTAACGTCCAAGTTTTGGTTAACTGGCGTTAACCTTTCCTGTTTATTACATATTTTGCATTAGTCAAAAGAGAAAGAGAAGAGAAAAGAGGGGGAAAAAAGGGAAACCATGGAAGCTAGGGCAATGAAGAAGGATATTGGTAAGTTTCTTCTCCATTTTCTCCTATGCTCCACTATGTTCTTCCTCCCCTCATGCACTCTTCTCTCTTCCATGGCAGAACAAAAAAAAAAAGGATCTTGAAGAATTTTTGTTTTCCCAAAAAAATCTTAGGGTTTGAGCAACCTTAAGGTAAGGGATCTAACCTCCTTGAAATTTGGAACATTGAGTTTATTGAATACTTACCATGGGAGGGATTTGTTTGGATGCTGTTTTCTTTTGTTTTCTATTTTCAATTGGATTAAACCCTTTTTGTTTTCTTGTTCTCACGTTTGTACGTGTGTGAGAGAGGTGGAGCTAAGTTGGTAAATTCTACAATTTGATGTGAATCAAGTTGTGTTTATTTCAGTTATCACTATTGGTTGGTTATATTTGTTTGATGAATATTATGATAGAATCACTTCATATATTTCTTTGGATAATAACTAATGCATCTAAGCAGTGGATCAATGAATCCAACTAAAGAAATAGTTGAATTGGTAGGATTGAACTGTGTAGATGAAAAAGGTCATTTACTCAATTCTTGGTGGTGATCCATCACTTGTGGATTGGTAGGCAACAAATCATAGGCTTACATGGATTGTGGTGTGTCCAACCTTGGTAGTGAAGCTACGTATCCATCTCTTGGATATCTTCTAGCCCAATAAGGAAAAGTAAAACAATGGAGTTTACTTCATTTTCAAGGGTCTTGAGTCTTATTATCAAAGGTACCACTTAGCTAGGCTTTGTTGCTTTAAAAAGCGATGCTTAAGTACCAACTAATTAAGAAAAAAAATGGTTTGAAGTGGATTAGTGATGATTGCATAAAGGTGGAATTTTTAAGCCAGGATAGTTTAGATTTTGGATTGCTCTTTATACTAATATTATTGCACAACAAGTAGTAGCAGTTGTTTCACAATTTGTGCGAAACTGTGTTGGCCTATTGGCGAATTACTCGAACTCCAAGTTCTACGTGGTATGGGCTGAAAGCTATGATATGGTCTAATTCGGTAACACTTAAGTTAGAACTTTGTTTAAATTAAGATTTAGTACTCTAACAGGCAAGCATCGTTTTCACATAGTGATTTGGCTTGATAGCAAGCACTTTATTATATAGTCTGTGAGGCTGTGAGCAATGGCTTAGCTGTCAAATAATTGAATTTTCTATTTTCAACTTACTTTTGAGACTTTGAAAGAAGAAGAAGAAAATGAATAAAAGCATTGTGGAAATATGACTTATTTGTTGGAACTATGTTCTAAGATATGGCTTAACACCGACCATAGAGCTATTGACATAAGAACGCTCTGCTAGGGGTGGAAGTTTGATGTATCTCTTGTGTTTTAATTTAACAATAATTAATGAATTATCAATAATATAATTGTTATTTGTGGTGTATGAGCAAGAGGTTTAATGGTTCTATACGATGTGGTGGTTCCTCAAAGATTTAGTTTGTTCAAAGGTGATGAAGTTATGCTTACAAGTTATATAAAAATGCTTATAAATTGTGTACATATGAAGTTGAGGTTTTTTATTTAGATTAGGCTAATGTGATGATGTGATGATCTAGCATCTTCAAAAGTGTGAAAGTTAGGATTTTGTTGCATAATTGGTTCAGTAACAGCATGTAGTGTATGATACATAACTTTTATTATAATTATCTAAATTAAGTGAAACTGGACTCATTTGAAATGTAAGACATTGAGATCTATTTAGTAATAATTTTAGAATTTTTGGATCACTAGCTTGATGCCAGTTTTATTTTGAAATTAGCTTAAGGTCTGCAGTATGTTATACTAAATAGTCAGCATTGCAGACTGTGTAACTCCCTCCATAGATGTCCAAATCGCATAAACTTGACTCTTTAGAAAGCCAACATCCTAACCTAGGTCTGGGAAAATTTTCAGATTTTTTGGAGTAACAAATTGTTACCGTTTTACGTCTCAATGGGGACCATTGCTGCAGGACTCTTTCTCTAGACAACCTGTATTGCAGTCCGCATAACTTTTGCTATAGATCTTTAAATTTAGTAAAATGGGTCTTTTTAGAAATCTAACATCATAATCTACATACTATAAAAATCTCATGGTTTTTGGCTCATTGATCAAGTCTCAGTTGTCATTTGAAAGCAAGTTGATTCTTTAGAACGTTAGTATTGGACAACTTCTTGTTCTAGATGTGCTCTTTCCATGTTTTTGAGGCAAAACCCAAGAAGTATACTTAATGTGTAAGTATAAATTGATATATTATTGAGTTATGATGATAATATTGTGCATGAGGTTATTACTCTTGAATAGGGAATATCGGTTTCAGTTGTGGTTAAGGTGTTTATCTATCATGTATACATTTAATATTCTTGAATACTTATTTATATATTTAACTCTATGGTTTGACGTCCTTACTGAGTTTATTTACCTCATTCCCTCATAGTGTTTTAGACGCAGGTTTGGAAGCCACTGGACCATCTCGAGCTATCCGAGTTAGAGAGTCATGCTGCGACCTCCGAGCATACATTTATTTGTCTATTGAAATTGTAGCGTTTTATTGAGAGGGTTCGGTTTATTGAGAAATGTTAATCTAAATCTTGTGAATTGAAAGGAACTTATCCTATGAGTTTTTCTTGTAAGTTTTCAACTTCGCTCTTATATTGAATAAATAGAAATTTAGTTGTAAACATCTTTTCTTATTTACACTTATGACGAATAAGATTTGTGGAATTCCTTTTTACTTGATCAAGAGAAAGAGACGGAGTGAATTTAGGAAAGACTTTGGATTTGGGGATATCACCCTTCTTCTGGCCGATCATCGACACCATTTTTGGGTCGTGACACCCTGCCATTCTACCCCTAACCCTCTATCAGCCCACCCACCACCATCCCCAATCTATCACTGTATCACAACTTCCACTGGTGTGCCACCACCTCCAAAAAAAATAACAAAGCTAATCTATCTTGTTGGAACCTTGACTTCACGATGCTCACCATGTTCCTTGTACCAAGTACCAATAGATCTGCAACAATTAAGCATCAACAAATCGATTCAGGGGCAAAACCATATCTGAAATGAAAAAACCCAGATCTGGAAAGAAAGTGGAATCGCACCAACAATTGATTTTCCGCCATCGCCGTCACTGCCCCACAATATGTTATTTCTTACTTATTCCCTGGAGGCTCCCAAAATTGAAGACTTTACAACAGGACTTCGAAATATTGATACAAATCTTTCGTGTTATTGTTGCCCCTTTAATAATAATCATTCTTCGTCTTCTGGCTATATGAGTTTTACGAATGGTGATAATGCAAGCTTGGGATTGGATTAGTGGGTTTTGTTTTCCTTTTTAGGGTCTTAAAATTTTTATTTCGGAACCTAGAAATCTTGTGTATGCTGCTTTGTGAATTTGGAGTGCAGTGGAAGTGGTGGTAGATCTCGGTGGCAAAGAAGGGCATTTTTTTTTTTGAACATCAAACATTCATTCAAACAGAAATAGAAGCATTAAAGATATTGAACCTGGCAAGGCTTGGGACACCACCCAACCAAGTTCTGGACCCTACACTTTTAGCTATTCCAACTAAGTTATGGGCATCATAATTGAATTGCCTCCTTATGTAGGAAATAGTGACCTCTTTAAGGTTGTTCATCATGATTCTACAATCATCAACTACATTCTTAATGACAGCAACACAAGTTTTACCTTTAATACAGTTAATAACTATAAAGCATCATAAAATATAGCAACATTTTGCGGCCTCTGACTGATAGCAAGGTGAATGCACCATCTAATTCCAAGGGCTTCAGCTAGAATAGGATCAGTTTCAATCAGTTCCTTCCTAGTGGCAGCCCAGATTACCTCCCCTGCTTGATTCGTAGTGATGCATCCCCAAGTTGTGAAGCCTTCATTGAAACAGCCAGCATCGACCTTCATAATTATGCAGTCTGGCCTGAAACTGGAAAAGTCTGGCATGTCGGGTATTTGGCCCTGCTTCTTCCTTGGATTGGCCTGGATGAATTCCTCCACGAATTCCACTACTGTCTGAGCTGTTTTCTCTGGTCCCATCTCCTTTTGCTGGAAAATTAACTGGTTCCGAGTCTGTCAGATCTTCCATAAAGTGATACAGAAAATTTGGACACCAAGATTCTCCTGACAAGTCAACCATTTTAGCAGCCAAACATTTATATCTATATTTGTTGGTACATGAAGCCCTAAGAGGGAAGAGAACCAAGCCCTTTTAGCATAGTGGCAGTGCATACAAAGGTGCTCAGAGGTTTCATAAGTCATACAGCAAAAGGGGCAGTACGAGTCTAAATTCAAACCTTTTTTTGCCAAATTGCTTCGGGTTGGGAGAATGTTCTTTGCTAACCTCCAGAGAAAATTCTTGACTCTGTTAGGAATAGGAGAATGCCAAATCTCTTTCCAAAGCTTTTTGTTATGTTCAGTTGATGGGCCTGGTTGAGACTTCCTTTTCGCCTCACACAGCAAATGATAGGCCGACCTCACTGTGTAATCACCATCCTTCTCCCAGTGCCAAATCAGCTTGTCCTCAGGGAGTCTGTAAGAGATTGGAATGCTGACTATCTGTTGAGCTTCAAAAGGAGTAAAACTGGCGAAGATCAACTCCCTATTCCATTGATTTGAGTGGGGATCCATCAGATGACACACCATAGCTTCTGGATCCAAGTTACAAACTGGACTGATGACTTTAAAACCACTTTGAGCAGGTATCCAATTGTCTCTCCAAATTCTGATCTTCTGCCCATTTCCAATCAACCACCTAGATCCTTTTGACACAATGTCTCTGGCATGCAAAATACTTCTCCAAGCATAACTCGGAAGATAGCCTGTTGATGCCTCCATGACCGACCCCCTTGGATAATATCTGCTCCTAAAAACCTTCCCAACCAAGGTGTTTTCTCCATGTAAGAGCCTTCAGCAATGTTTCCCCAACAAGGCCTTGTTGAAATCACTAAAATTCCTAAAACCCATGCCACCTACGTTTTTTGCATTTGACATCTTTTCCCAGCTCATCCAATGCAGTTTCCTCTCCCCGTTCTTGGAACCCTACCAGAACTTGGCAATCATAGCCTCCACTTCATCACAACATCCTTCTGGCAATCTATAGCAGCTCATAATGTAACTTGGAATCACCTGTGCTACAACTTTGATTAACACCTCTTTACCCGCCTTAGATAGGGACTTCTCCTTCCAACCTTTCAACTTCTTCCAGACTCGGTCAATCACAAAGGAGAAAACCTCCTTCTTGGATCTTCCAAATACTACTGGAAGGCCCAAGTATCTGGAGTGAGACATCACAGTCTTAACTCCCATCATGCTACATATCATTTCTTTTTCTCCATCAAGCACATTTCGACTAAACGGTGCCTCAGATTTGTCGAGATTGACCAGTTGTCCGGAAGCCTTCTGGTATGTAGAGAGCACCTTCATTACATTTCTTGCTTCTATACGATTGGCCCTGGCAAAGAGTAAGTTGTCATCAGCAAACAACAAATGAGAGATATGGGGAGCTCTTCTTGCCACTTTGGTTACATGAATTCTTTCCTCCTTCACCTCCTTAGTTAACAGCCCTGACAATACATCAGCACAAAGAATAAACAGGTAAGGGGATATTGGATCCCCTTGTCTAAGTCCTCTTTTAGGTTTGAAACACTTACTAGGCTGCCCGTTTATAAGAATCTGGTAGGAAACCGATGATATGCATCTCAGAATCAGACTTACAAACTGATCAGGAAATCCCTTGCTTTGAGGACAGCTTCAACAAAATCCCATTCTATCCGATCATATGCCTTGGACATGTCTAGCTTTAGCGCCATCATTCCTTTTTTGCCTTTTTTTCTTTTTCTTCATCCAATGGAAACACTCCATGGGTATAAGAGCATTGTCAATGATCGACCTCCCTTTCACAAAGGCACTCTGCTCTTTATCAACAATCTCAGGGAGAATATGCTTAAGCCTATTTGCTATCACCTTTGTCACTATTTTCATTACAATGTTGCATAGGCTAATTGGTCTGAAGTCTTTAGGAGAGGACGGGTTTTTAACTTTCGGAATCAAGACTATATAAGTCTTATTTATCTCATCTGGAGGTCTTCCAAAATTCAGGACTTCCAATACTAGCTCTTGAACCTCTCTGCCCACTATATGCTAGTATTTCTGGTAGAATAAAGCTGGTAAACCATCAGGGCCTGGGGCTTTTAGTGGGTGCATTTGGTTGATTGCTTCCTTAACTTCATATTCTGTGAACTGTCTAGCACACCAGAATTTGTGTTCAGCTGATAGCTTGTCTTTCACAACTTCGCAGGTTTCAACAATGTCCGAAAGGTATGAAGTAGAGAAAAGTTCAGTGAAATAGGCTATAAGAAGCCTCTCCACATTTTCTTCACCATGCCACCATATACCATCATCATTTTTAAGCTTTTTGATCTCGTTCACCTGCTTTCTTTGGCTAGCTTTGCTGTGGAAAAACTTTGTATTTCTGTCCCCCTCTTTCAGCCACATTGCTCTACTTCTCTGCCTCCATATAATCTCTTCAGTTTGAAGTAATTCTTCATGTCTTCTTTCAAGCTCTTTATACCTGCAGATGTCTTCATTTGAAGCAGTCCCCATGCTCTCCTTTTTTAATTGTTCTTCAATTCTTCTCAACTCTTTTTTAACAGTCCCTATCCTATACTCCTCGAAGTAGCCATCCAAAGATTGCATTGACTTCAGTTTTACTAGGCTGTGATGACTAGCATTAGACCATTTTTGTCTAATAGTTTCTTCACATCTTCCATCTTTAGTCCAGCATTCATCGAATCTGAATAGGTGAGTCTTCTTCTTCTTGTTACCATATGAGTGAGCTTCTAATTCCATCATGATTGCAGCATGGTCTGATCCAAATCTCTGAAGATGAACCACTATGATAGGAGAAAATCTCTAAATGAAGGCCTCAGTTCCAAGGAATCTATCAAGTCTGCACTGTATGTTTTCACCTCCACTTCTTCCATTCGACCATGTGTAAGGATATCCATTAAAACCAAGGTCACCGAGGCCGCATAGCTCAATAGTTTGCCTTCCAATTTCCAGCTGGGCTGAACTACGCTTATTTCCACCTTTTTTATCATCAGGAGCAATTATATCATTCAAGTCTCCAAAACATAGCCACTTACCTCTCACTTGATCAGCAATCTGTTGAATAAGCTGCCATGTCTTTCTTTTGTTTTGTTCCTCAGGATGACCATATATGGCTGAGAAGAAGCTATTCTGCCCATCCTCTCCATCCTCTATAAGGCCCAGAATACGATTCAAGGAGTAAGAAGAAATTGTCACCTTTAGAGTATCCTTCCACATTAGAGACAAGCCTTCAGCCCTCTCTCTACCATTTCCTTGGCACTGTACAGTTAAGCACGAATTGAAGCCGCATTGAACTCTTATTCTCTTCATTTCATCATTCTTCAATCTTGTCTCCATCAAGAAGACTAGTTGGGGATTTTCAAGCTTGGTGAGCCTTAACAAGGCTCGAACTGCACGAGGGTTCCCCAACCCCCTACAGTTCCAACTTAGGCACTTCGTTGGTCTAGCCAGTGTTGGCTCGCCAACACCGCCTCTTGTTTGTTTTCATTTGCTTCCAGCAACTCTGTGTCTTGCCGTTTCTTTTTCTCTCCACCTACAAAGTCCTCAGGATTTCCTTCTGATATCGTCACCTCCACTAGCTGTCTTTTACCCAGCTTCTTCACGAAGTTCCTTGCTTGCTAGATCTTCCTTTCTCTGCTGTTATTCTGCCTCGTCCATTTCTTCTTTTTCTTTGTACCCTTATCTTCCGGTTCACTACTCCCCACCACAAATTCTTTGGAAATGGCCACAGCTCCCAATGACTCAGCTACACTTTCCACCTCCTTGTTACTTCCATCCTTGCCTGACTCAGAAATTGTGAGATAGAGGCCACTTTTAGTTCCTCCCCTTTTCCTTTGATCAACTTCAGTATCACCTTGCTTCTCTTTCCCCACCGTGGCACAATCACTGTCACCAGAGATAGAAAAAAGGTTCTTACTACAATTACCTAAGCTGCTTTCCTTCCTCTGATCCCCTGTGACTTTCGGCAATGGGGATGCTCTTAGCCAGGGTCCATAGGATGGCTCCTTTTCATCTACTTCTTCGTATCCTTCTTCTCCCTGTTCCTCCCCTTCTTCACAATCCTTCAGTTGGTGGCCGATTCTCCCACAGGCAAAACAAAAAGTTGGGAGTCTCTCATATTTGAAATAGACCCTCAAGTTTCTGCCTTGATATCTTATGACAGTGCCACGCTTCAATGGCTTTTTCAGGTCTAGGGAGACTTTAACACGTAGAAACCTCCCCATTCTATTAGCTTCCCTTAAATCAGTCTCCTCATGAGTTCCGATTATGTCCCCTAACTTCTTACCCATAGATTCCAAACGCATCTTCAAGGGAAGATCGTAGATCCTAACCCAGAATAGTCCATAGTACATTTTCAGATATGACGGTTGTTCTTCACCAGAAACCCTTTCCAAAATCAGAAGGTTCCTATCAAAACTCCATGGTCCATTCTTAATGACATTATCATCATCTCTCTTCGATGAGAATCGGAATAAGAAGAGATTCTTACTCAGATCTTGGATTTCCACCGGGTGCTTTAGTCGCCATGCTTGGACAATGGTGCTTTTGAAGGCTCGAACATTATAAGGGCTATCAGTCCAGAGTTTCCCAGCCAAATTTCGCTTGAAAATCTCCTCTCTATAGACTTCAGTTTCCTCTACCGTGATCCCCTCCTCTTCCTCTTTTGATAATGTAACCTCCTTCAATCGATTCATCTTCTAACAGCTTTTAAACTCCAGAATCGGGACAAGGCCTGGGGGAGACTAGGAGAACTAGGAGAACCTAGAGAATGCCAACAGAGGTTGGGAAACAGCCAACAGTGGTTGGAGAAAGCCAGGAAGACCTGGGGTTAGCACCGCCACTAAACCCTAGCAGAGCATGGGTTGGGGGATCAGGTACTTCTGGAGTGGCAAAGAAGGACATTAGCAGGTGGGGAAGATTATGAAAGATTAGGGATAAAAGTGGAATTTTAAAAATTAAAAAAATTTAAAAAAAACTTGGGAATTACCTATAAATTGGTGGTGCATGGGTGAGGGACTTGCCGATTCCCCCCACCTTAGAAACCACCATCATATTATTACACAAACCAATAAATGAATAAAACTCCAACCAAAAGGAATTGGAGTGCTTATCCTAATAAGAACCCGTGTCTGACAAGTTGGGACGTTGGAGAGAGGTGCTTATTAAGCACCGCATCATTTGCATGGAAGGAGATGCTTATAAACATGGCCTGTGTGTAAAATGTTGCTGAAACAAACAAATTAGTAAATAAATTATTGATGAAATGTAAGGATGTGAGGTTATTAATGAGGACTATTTAGTAAATTTTTTGAAAGTGTTAGGTTGGAAAGATGCGATCTTTAAGTTATAAAAAATAAGTAATGTACAAGGATGAGACCCACTTAAAATCTTCTAAAAATAAAATTGTGGGTGCTGAAATGGAATGGAGATCCATTTTACCAAAGAGAGCCTAAATTGAATAACCATCATGTGTATTTAAAATTAAAATACTCGGCATTTCAGTGAAATATTAGGAAATCAGAATAAGAGTGTGTTTGAGAAAGCTGGAAAAAAGATTATGTTGATAATATGTTTTCAAATAATCAATTATTGTGACAATCGATTATAACCAGAAGCTGTTTTTGTTTGGGTATGTTTGCTGAAAATCGATTTTAAGATAATCTATTTCGTTTGGATGGTGCAAAAATAATCACTTTTATATTATAAATTACGAAAAAGGGTATGCAATTATTTGTTTATATTGATAATATTTACTGTTTTTTAACATTAAGACCTTTTCAAATATTTATTTCTTTTATATTTTCTCATAAATTTTTTTCTATTATAAAGTTTTTAAAATACTTTTATTTTAATCTAATTTTTATTTAAATTTTAAAATATTTTTATAATATTTCGTAAGCTTCTATTTTAAAATTAACGTTTACTTTTATTTTATTTTAATATAATATTAACGTCACAATTTAATGCCTCTTAATAAGTTTCTAACCCTACTCGTATTTCAACGTTGTGAGTGGAGGGTGGGGGGTAAGTTGGGAAAGGAATTTTGACAAACATGAATAATCAAAATCTGATAATCAACCGGTCCTTGAGAATAGATGGCTCAAAACAATGTTTTTCATCCAATAAAAGCTTTTTTAAAAATTAAGCTTATAAGCCAAAACATAAAAGATTGTTATAAAAAAGCTTTTTCCAAGTAAAACAGCTAAAAGCTTTAAAAAGAATCATTCCCAAACACACTCTAAGAGCTTGTTTGTGAAAGATTAAGGTGGCGTTTGGAAGAGCTTATATAAGTTCCTTTTAACTTATCTGGTGACATAAGCTCTTATGTAGTTTGTTTGACAGAGCTTATAAAATAACTTATGCCATCCCATAAGGAGTTTTTGACTTATTTTCATAAGTCACCGGGTGAAGCTTATGGAATTATCATAAGAGCTTATGCACTAAACACCATCTCCGTGTTTTTCACTGTTCGAATCCTCTTACGCCCCTTTCTTTCTTTTTCTTTCTTTAAGCGCTTATGACATAAGCTCTCATGCGATAAGGTCTTATGTGATAAGCTCTTAATTAAGTTGTTTACCCAAACGCACCCTAAATCTTTCCCATTCGGCTATTTTTACACATAAAAACTGTTTTGTGAATAATTTTTTTTGTTTGGGTTTACAATTGATTTTGTTAAAAAGCTTTTTATACAATTTTGAGCTGTTTTCAATCACCTGCATCATAGGACTGTTTTGATGAAAAATTATTGATTACACTTTAAAGATTTCCAGGCTTTCCCACAATATCCCCTTTCCCTGGTAAATCAACATGTACGAGAAGGCCAACCTTTCCAAGGAGATCAACGCCAAGCACAAGAAGATACTCCACTGTATAACAAATTAACACTTAAAATCACTTTTCAGCAAACAGACCCAAACAAAAAATGATTCTGATTATAATCAATTATCACAATAATCGACTATACAACAATCGATTATCAGCATAATCTTTTTTTTTCCGGCTTTCCCAAACACACTCTAGGCCTTCTCCCACAAATTACTCGATTCAGTTCCCAAAGGAAATATGGAACATGGCATGGACGCTCAATATTAAGCCAATCCCTTCTGATACAATTCATAAAACAAAGATCCAATGGTCCATGTCATCGATCCGCACCCATCGCATCTAACCGATCAAATCTCAAACCCCTCACCTATATATATCCAAATCCAAAACCATCACCTTCCCATCCACATTCAAACTCTACAGTAAAAAAACAAATCAAATTCAATATCTGACAATGGCGAAGGCAGACAAGAAGCCAGCGGAGAAGAAACCAGCTGCCGCCGACAAATCAACGGTCGCGGCAGAGAAGAAGCCGAGGGCGGAGAAGAAGATAGCGAAGGAAGGTTCCCCGGACAAGAAGAAGAACAAGAAGGCAAAGAAGAGCGTAGAAACTTACAAGATATACATATTCAAGGTGCTGAAGCAGGTTCACCCTGACATTGGTAAATCGAGCAAGATCATGGGGATAATGAACAGTTTCATCGATGACATCTTCGAGAAGCTCGCTCAGGAATCGTCGCGACTCGCTCGATACAACAAGAAGCCAACCATTACCTCCAGGGAGATCCAAACCACCATTAGATTGGTTCCTCCCGGTGAACTCGCCAAACACGTCATTTCTGAAGGCACCAAGGCTGTTACCAAGTGCACTAGTTCTTAGGTTTTCGTTTAGTTGTAATTTTACTAGTTTGTTTTTCAAATGGAAGCCAATTTGATCGGTTTAATACAATGCAACGCACTTTTTGAAGAAGTAAGTCCAAGATTAAACTGATTGATCCAAGATTAGGTTTTCTGATATAATGTATTTAATCTGTTAAACTAATTGCTAAATATAATTGTACTGTTTATATTTAAATTGATTGTTCAGTTATATTTGATCGTATGATAGATGGATAGAAGGCAAATCAATTTTTGTAAAACTAAATCCAAGAACAATTGATTGACAATCAATTTTCACGATTGAAATGTGTTATAAGCCACGCAGGACCAATCACTAGTGAAAAGTATGTAATAAACGGGAAATGTTAACATCTGCTAACCAAAATTTAGACGTTAAAAAGGAGGCGGTGGCAGAACTGTAATTATTAGGGTCATTTAAATCACTTTTAACGTCAGTTGTTTAAACAACTGACGTTAAAAGATGACTTTTAACACTCCTCTTTTACGTTGAGGTTTATATGCACCGTTGGATTAATAATGACCAGGATCAAGCACCTAGTGGACAGCTGAGATTACACAAGTTTGTGTTTGTTTACTGAGAAGGGTCTCTATGACTCTCTATTATCATTTCCCAATCTCTCTCATTTCAGTTTTCTGTGTCCCTCACTCTCTCACTCGTCCCTCTCCACCTCTCTCCCATTCTCTTGATGAAACCTGAAACTCTTATTCCATCGAATGCTCCCACAAGCCTGTTCCCTCTTCCGCTTCCTCATCTCCCGAAAGGGAACGACTCTGCTTCTTCCTTATTCTCCGCCATTCTCCAAACCCACCATCGTTCTGATCACCTCTTTCTCGTTTTCGATGCTCTGATCACTGCCTACACTTGTTCTGGGTTTATATCTGATGCAGTTCAGTGTTTCAGGTTGGTTAGGAAGCACAATTTCCGGGTCCCGCTTCGTCCCTCTCTACCTCGACGAGTCCCACGAGCCCACATCTGCAAAGCTCCGGCGAGTTCCATGATTCCTTGACGAGTCTCAACTCTCAAGAGTCCTCTCTAAATCTCGGCAAGGCTCCGGCAAAATCTGCAACTCCCACGAGTTCCACGAGTCCCCGGGAGTGTGCCAGATTTGTTATGCGGCATCTTCAATCTATTCATCTTCGGTCGTGAAGCATCTTCTATCATTTCAACCTTGCATCTGTTTGTCTTGTGGCATCTTCGATCTCTTCTTCAGCGCCAGATCTGTTGTGCCAGTATGTTCTTCGATGACTAGATTTGCGAAGAAGAAGACCTATGAAGTGCAAACAAAGAAGATCTACATGTGTTTTTTGTTGAAAGTTTCATCTTTTTGTAAAAAAATTGAATTTTTATGTAAAAAGTTTGAATCTTTTTGGGTTATATTCTTAATCCCCTTCTTGTTCTTGGTTCTGCTTCAATTTTGAAGCTTCTGTATGATGTATGAAGCTTCTGGTTTGTCATTTTAAAGTTTGATTTATAATGCTTCTTCTTCGTTCTTGTTGTGTGTTCGTTCTATTTTTGTTTGGTCTGAAACCGACCCAAGCCACCCGCTGACCCGTCGAATCCGACGTTAAAACTAATTTATCAAATAAAAAAAATACTTATAACGTCTTTTGTTTAAATAACAGACGTTATTAGCATTACTTTTAATGTCAGTTAACATAAATAACTAACGTTAAAAGCATCACATTTAACGTTTGTTAACTTAAACAACATACGTTAAATGTGAACTTTTACGTCGGTTGTTAACCGACGTTAAAAGTTACACTTTTAACGTCTGCAGGAATAACGTCAGACTTTTTTCAGACGTTAGAAAGAATTTTTAACTGACGTAAAAAGTGCTTCTTGCTAGTGAATAACGGATGAAATGAAATGGTTAATATGACACGTAGACAAGTAAATGAATGTCGGAACAAAATCTAGGGACTAATATGTCCTACGTTTAAAATTTGAGGGACTAAATGGTTAATTTATTTTTTTCACGGACTAAAAAGATGTCATAAAAAATTTTCAGGGACCAATTTGGGTCTTCACTCTATTAATAATAGAAGTCGTACTTGGTATGTACGACTTATGTTTTTTAAGTTTTGAGAGAGTCGTACATACCAAGTACGACTTCTATTATTTTATAATAAAATCCAAAAAGTGAGGTCATATACGACATATACGACTTTAAAGTCGTGTATGTCATATACGACTTACCCCAATCGGATAAAATCTTTTCAACTTACACTATTTTTATAGTTTGTTAAAGAAATTACACTACTGAAGTCAAAAAGCCCATAATCGATGAATACAGATTTTTTTTTGGAGTTGGTTTATGGCGAAAGCTATTCATGCACTGACAAGTTAGCATACCTGACGTTTTGTTAAAACTGTCGATGGCAATTGTGCCAAACCATTCTGGTTGACTGTTGCCATGTCGCCTCAGCCAATTTCGAAATGCTAAGACAAAGCGATCAGCTTGTGTTGGTGTGAAGGTGATATTTGTGTATTGTTTATTGATGTCACCTCCTTCTTTGGTTTTTGAAAGGAAGATTTTCTCTTGGCCTTGAAGAACAATCATATCTCCATCATATACCTTGTTTGAAGTCTAATGTTCATACCATCTAGGAACCACCTTAGGAGGACGACATGGATAAGGTGAATGTAATGCAAATGACGAGGTAACTCAGTGGGCAAGTTAATTGAGTAGAGAACTGATAATTGACCTGAAGAAACCTCTACATAAAAATCAGATAAGCCATGTTAATAAAAGCCAAATTATGGATCAAGCAATACCCTTTGCATCAGTTATAGTTAACAAATGTTCTATTCATTTAAGAAGAATAAAACTAAATCTCAGTGTCTCTATACTTTTGTCGCATTACTTTGACGAATCTCAATTGCCATAATAGAAGGCCACACACACACACACACACACACACATATATATATATATATATATATTTAGGGTGCTTATAGAAGGCCACATTTTATGTTAACTTGTACTGCAACAGAAGCTGTAATGATAGAAAGAAAATGACAGCATTGAACATAGGAATCTTACTTGCCACCATGCAGGCCCTTGCACTGTGAACTGGAAGAAGTTACGAGCACTGCAAATAATGGATCGAGCCTTACCAGGTGCCATGGGGACATTGAAGAAGCAGTGATGGATCCAAGACCCCGTATAAGTTGGGGCAATCTATTTCATTAGTTTTTAATAATAATTATTACCATATAAATGAAAATAAACACATAAATATTAAAATCATAAAATTTTAAGGATTTAATTGGTATATAGTATCGGTTTAAAGATTTTTTATACTGTCAAATGTCGATCAATAAAAAATTGATACATCATAAAAATATTTGATTCTCATCCTAACTATCATAAAACCGCTTTAAAATTGATTTAAACCGTAAAAACCGAACCGAAAAACCAAAACCGAACAAACCGAAAAAACTGAAAACCGAAAAAACCGCTTTTCTTCATTGGATTGGATCGGATTTTGGATCCCCTAGTAAAATCCAATCCAAACCGATCTACTATAGACATATACTATTATTTTTGAAATTATAATATTACTCATACTTAAACATTGTTTTTCATACTTTTTATGACCCTCATCTTCTTTAATATTTTTGTTGGAATGACATATATGAGATTATTTAGAATAAATGATAATATCTTGAAGTTATATTTTGCTAAAAGTTTTGATGCATAACATATATATACTTGATTGGGTAAACATGAAAAATAGGAAATCAATTAAGTAATTGGAAAAATAATTAGCTACAATTTATTAGTAGATTATTCAAGGAAAAAATAGGATAATTGAGAGTAGATATAGAGAATTAACATAAAAGAATATTTAACATATAAAACGTGTTAAAAAATATCAATAATTAATTTTTCTCAAACTCCCGATATTTTGTCAAGAATTCTCCAAAAATTTTCTCAGTCTTCATCAAATCAAATAACAGTTAATAAGGAATAAATAGTTATTGGCTTTCATAAAGGTTCTATTGTTCTAGTATCGAGAGAGGTTAAAATAGGTATTAGACATCCTAAACTAGCTCCCTTCAATGAAAATTATCTTTTGTCCACTATTAAATAAGTACAAAGGACACTTGACATAAGAAAAAAAATAAAGTATGACAAAAACCGAATTATCCAGTACAATCCAAACCGTATTTGATTGGATTGTATCAGATTTTTTTAAGAAAACAAACCGATCCAATTCAAACCGTATGTTATTTTCATCATTGGATCGGGTGACTTTTTAACTAAAAACCGATCCAATTTTATCCGCAAACACCCCTAATTAATTGTAACTTTAAAAAACACAGTGGGTGCCTGAGCTCTACTTGGGTCCGCCGTGAAGGGGCTTTTTGACCAAATGGGGTTCCTTTTAGAAACTATTTATCAGTTTAGGGTTATTATGAAACTATTTACCAATGGAGGGTCGTTTTGGACACGTGGCATATTTTATTTTTTTTCAATCTGACAAGTCAAAGGCGTCACTGCAGATGGCGCCTTTAAAGGCGCCACTGCAGTTGGTGTACCCCTATTTAAAAAAAAAAAGCAAAAAGTGGAGGCGCCAGTGCAGTTGGCGCCTCCCACTGGCCAAGTCAACACGTCCCCCCACCCTCACACCCCCCCCCCCCCCTCCCCCCTCAAAAAAAAAAAAAATTCCCTACAAATACAAGCCCCCGAGAAACAATTTACAGTAGGCAATTATTACCAATAACAAAAAATTATTACAGTAGTACAAAAAAAATTACCTTATAAGAATTAAAATAAAGTCATATGCAATTTTAAAGGAACACCGCTACAAAAAAAATATACTATAAGTATAGGGAGTCACGATGACATTAATGATAAAGTATCTATTTAAAACAACAAGATGCAATATAAAAAACCCGTAATAACGAGTAGCAAATAATATCACAGAAGGCATAAAAAATAATTATAGCAATAACAATTTACACCAATAAATATTCATCAGTTATTACAGTAGTAAAAAAAAATTATCTTATGATAATTAAAACACAATCACATCAATTTTAAAGGAACACCGCTACAAAAAAAAGTGTACTATAACTATAGAGAGTAAAGATTACATTAATGATAAAGTATCTATTTAAAACAACAGATAATAAAAAAATACCTTAATAACAGGTAACAAATAATATCACAAGTAGTAAATAAAATTTCTTACTAAGATCCATATACTTTAGTTCCTTCTCTATATATAGATCTTAGTAAGAAATTTTATTTACTACTTGTGATATTATTTGTTACCTGTTATTAAGGTATTTTTTTATTATCTGTTGTTTTAAATAGATACTTTATCATTAATGTAATCTTTACTCTCTACAGTAATAGTATACTTTTTTTTTGTAGCGGTGTTCCTTTAAAATTGATGTGACTGTTTTAATTCTTATAAGATAAATTTTTTTTACTACTGTAATAACTGATGAATATTTATTGGTGTAAATTGTTATTGCTATAATTATTTTTTATGCCTCCTGTGATATTATTTGCTACTCGTTATTACGGGTTTTTTTATATTGCATCTTGTTGTTTTAAATAGATACTTTATCATTAATGTCATCGTGACTCCCTATACTTATAGTATATTTTTTTTGTAGCGGTGTTCCTTTAAAATTGCATGTGACTTTATTTTAATTCTTATAAGGTAAATTTTTTTATACTACTGTAATAACTGATGAATATTTATGGGTGTAAATTGTTATTGCTATTATTTTTTTTATGCCTCCTGTGATATTATTTGCTACTCGTTATTACTGGTATTTTTATATTGCATCTTGTTGTTTTAAATAGATACTTTATCATTAATGTCATCGTTACTTCCTATCCTTATAATATAATTTTTTTTGTAACGGTGTTCCTTTAAAATTGAATGTGACTTTATTTTAATTCTTATAAGGTAAATTTTTTTGTACTACTGTAATAATTTTTTGTGAGGCGCCAACTACACTGGCGCCTCCACTTTTTACTTTTTTTAATAGGGGTACGCCAACTGCAGTAGTGCCTTTAATGGCATCATTTGTAGCGGTGCCTTTGACTTGTCAGATTGAAAAAAAAATAAAATATGTCATGTGTTCAAAATGACCCCCGTTGGTAAATAGTTTCAGAATAACCCTATACTGATAAATAATTTTTAAAAGGAACCCAATTTGATCAAAAAAAACCACCGTAAAGGAGCATATCCATACTACCCATTTCTGGTCACCAACGTACTACTGGGAGTTTGGTATCAATCTCAATTCTACAATAATAACGCCGAGTGTAATGATCTCCGGTAGTAGCAAATGAAAAGAAAAGGAAAAAACAATAAAGCATCAGTTATTTGACATGCATCTTGAAATATAATTGTCTTATGTGCCTGAAACAGCATTAACTCTAATATCAATATACCAACTTATACAAGGGGTCGCAAATGGATGGACAAAACTATATTAAAAAAATTCAATCTATTCATGATCCATTTGATAAAAATCAGAACCCATTCATTAGTCATTTTTATATAGATAGATATCTGACCCATCCATTTAAAAATATATTGAGATAATAAAAAAAATTAAAAAAAAGGAGTGGGTTGGAAATGTTCCAAATGCTACATACTTAAATTATTATTTTATACGTATAAGGATAGTCTTACATTATTATTTTACGGGTCTTGCTAATCAGTATCTTAAGGATATTGGTTAAGGAATCAATAACTAATAAGTTTTTCTTGGAACGCCTAGTATTTATTTTCTCAAAATATTAAATACATCACTTTTCAATATGAAATTTTTTCTTTTGATTTCTTAACCAATATCCTTAGGATACATGTTAGTATTATCCTTATTTTATATGTATAAGATTAGTTTTTTTTGACATCATGTATAATATTAGTTAGTGCATGTCAAAAGTAGTTTCAAGGGTATGAATTAATAATGTGAATGGTGATGAGACAGCTAGCATGAAGGGATAATTAAATAGTACCTGGACTCCGTAAAAAAAAAAAAACGTACCTGAACATTATGAGCGTTGACGTCAAGATGTTCAGCAATGAGAAAACGGAAGCGGTAGGAGTCCAAGTTATATATTTATATATATTTTTTAAAAATTTGGAATGGATAATAGATGATTCACTTTATATTTTTTTCCCTGATCTAATGGATCCAAAAAAATTATTGGATGGATCATTAACTATCCATTAATAAAAACAATTAAATCCATTCAATTCATTTAATATTATCTTTTATTATTGGATGAATTTTATGATGGATGAACGTGATGAATAATTGGTCTGCGGGCCACCCTTAACTTAAATTGACATTGATGATTCAAGCATTATCCATGGAATCACACAACTATCTGAGAATGCTTTTCAAGCACCTCACACATGCTAACTCAGCAAGAAGTCTTATCTTAAACACCATATGGTATGAGGCCAAAAGCCATTACTTGGTCATATAATAACGTGCAACAAATTTGGCACTGATCCGTGGGTTCCCGTCATTAGCTCCTGCATATATAGCCCCATGGACCCCGAGAATCCACCTTGAATGGCAGAAGCTTGGCTCTATATCTCCTTCCTGTAACCTATAGATATGGGTCACTCTATCTTAGTGATTTGGGAATTATTGAACAACCTCACAATACCAAATAATTTCAACTTTAGCAACTGCTTACATCTAGGTAGTGTCTAAATTAATAATTAATAATACATAGTAATAACTAACTAAACTGCTAATATTTAATAGGCAAAATAATAAAGAAGCATGTCAACTACAGAGACCATAAATAGACAAAGCACTTTCATGACCTAGAGAGACATCCGACACACTTACTTGCACTTTGAGAGTAACTGCCTAACCAAATTTAGCCAAACTTTTTAACAAAATTTTCACGAGAGAATACATTCAATGTTAGATAACTAACACAATGTGAGAATCAAGGTTTGCAATATCCTATTCAATCAAAAACTTTAGAAGTCATGTTGAAAGGTATTATTTGTACCTTGTGATGAGCAAAATCAACGTGAGAAGGGTGAGAGGCATTCTCCATGACAGTACCATAGCCACAGAACAGATCACATTGAATGTTCAATGTGGCAAACTCCGGTTTTTCAAAGTCATCAGGCAACCTAAACAAATACAATTTTACCACAGGTCCATAAAAAATTATTTAATTAACACTAAAAAACATTTTAAGTAGCTCAATTAAACTAATTTTTTTACTAAACAAACTCAAAATTAAATCTATTATTACAATGGAGGTTTGGTGGCATTAGTTTTCTCCCAACCATTCTCATCAGGCCAAACAAAAAGTCCTTGAGACACCAAGCTTGAGTGTCAGAAGTGAGAACTTTGCGTGTAAGTTTCAAATGCTTCTCTTCTTTTCTTTTGCCTTTGTCTCCCCAATTCTTTCTAGTTTCCAGACAAAATTCAGTTCAACACTGTCATTCTCCGATCGTTTTCTATTTCTCTTGCCTTATTTACCTCCTTTCTATTCTAGGGACCCGGATTCCCTGCAGTTGGGGAATCCACGCATTCACGCATTTAATTTAAATAATAGTCAAAATCTCATATACCTATTTTTATTTGTTGAAAGTGTCTCAAAATCAAAGTGTAAACAACTGCAGAATTTGGTGATCAGAGACCTGGTAATTGATTACGGGAAGGTCGTAATCGATTACGGACCTTCAGTGTGGAATTCTGAAGTTTCAGAACCGTGGACAGACACCTGGTAATCGATTACGGGAAGGTCGTAATCAATTACGATAATCGATTACCATCTGGCCGTAATCGATTGCGACGCGTCATTTTTTGATATTTAAGTTTGTTACAGCAGAGAGCGAAAATAGATCTGGGGTTTCTTGGGTGCGTTTTTCACAGCGAAAAAGAGAGAAAAACCTAGAGAATACTATCATCTTGTATTGCTTTGATTCTATTGTGAATTGAGAGAAGAATCAAGAGAGGATTAGAGAGAGAGATAAAGTGTTGTGTAAAAATAGAGAGACGAAAGGCTTGAGTTCTCTTGTATGTTCATCTTGAGCATAATGGAGTGAAGATCCAAGGGATCTTTATTGTAATCTCGATCAAAGTTTATAGTGGAGGAGTCTCTCTCTCGTGGATGTAGGCCACATTAGCTGAATCACGCTAAACTGTGTGTGTGCTATCTCTATCTCTTCTTCCCTTTCTTTTTTCTGTTGCAGTAATTGAATTACCTGTTGTGGTAATCAATTACCACATATTGCTGTGCTTTTATTTTGCGGTTTTGTGCTTAGTTCTTGCTGGTTGTTTGCTATAGTACTTCATCTACATTAGGTGTATTTGGTATAGATTGTGAAACTCCATTTCTTGGTACTGTGTAGTCGTTTGTGTATTGTTTCAGGGATCTTCTTTTTATTCTTTCATACATTGAACCAACAAGTGGCGCTCTGTGGGGATTGAAAGAAGAAGAAAGATCAAAATACTGAACAATGGGAAACACAAAGTGTGACATAGAAAAATTCTTCAGAAGTAATGACTTCGGGTTATGGAGGGTTAAGATGGAGGCAATCTTGATACAACTTGGATGTGTAGAAGCTCTCAAGGGAGAGGCAAGGATGGCGGACACTCTATCACAAAGGGAGAAGACCGACATGATAGAGAAGGCAAGAAGTGCAATCATTCTATGTCTTGGTGATAAGGCATGGAGAGAGGTTGCAAGGGAAAAGACAACGACATCTATGTGGGAAATGTTAGAAACATTGTACATGACAAAGTCACTAGCAAATAGGCTATGCTTGAAGCAACTTCTATATTCTTTCAAGATGACGGAATCGAAGTCCATTGTGGAGCAACTTGAAGAATTCAATAAAATTCTTGATGACCTAGAGAACATTGAGGTGAAGCTCGATGATGAGGACAAGGCACTGCTCCTACTTAATTCTTTACCTAAATCCTTTGAGCACTTCAAGGATTCTATTTTGTATGGCAATGATCAAACCATTTCCTTGGATGATGTTCAAACTTCAATCCGGACAAAGGAGCTATAAAGGCAACAAGAGTTGAAAGTAGAGAATAATGGTGAGAGCTTGAACGTCTCAAAGGGGAGGAACGAGAAGAAAGGGTCAAAGAGCAAGAGGTTTAGATCAAAATCAAAGAGTTATTCAAAGTCAAAGCTCAAGTGTTTCAATTGCGGTAAAGCGGGTCACTTCAAGAAAGATTGTCCTGAAAATGGGGGCAAGGAATCAAGGAACTCTGCTGAGGTTGCAGTTGTTTCGGATGGCTATGAGAGTGCCGGGGTATTGGTGGTATCAAGTTCAGAAACACAAAGGAGTTGGGTCATGGATTCCGAATGTACGTACCATATGTGTCCAAGGAAGGACTACTTCGAGACACTAGAATTCAAAGAATATGGAGTGGTGCTACTAGGAAAAAATAAAGTATGCAAGGTACAAGGTATGGGAACTATTAGGCTCAAAACTTCTGAAAATCGTGAAATCCTTTTAAAGGATATGAGGTATGTTCCTGAACTTAAGAGAAATCTTCTATCCATTAGCATGTTTGATGATTTAGGTTTATTCCACTAAAATTGAACATGGTATGATAAAGATTTCTAGTGGTGCTTTAATAATATTTAAGGGAACAAATAGTAATGGATTGTATATTCTTAATGGTTCCATTGTTATTGCACAAGCATCGGTAGCTAGCCAAACACCCCATGATAAAACCAAGTTATGGAACTTAAGGCTAGGTCATGTAAGTGAAAAAGGATTGATAGAATTGTCTAAACAAAACTTGTTAAATGGTGATAAATTGGAAAACTAGAATTTTGTGATCATTGCATATTAGGTAAACAACGTAGAGTTTCTTTTGGAACCGGTATGCATGTTTCTAGTAGACCTTTTAAGTATGTGCACTCGGATCTTTGCGGTCCATCAAGGGTGATGACTCATGGAGGGGGATCCTATTTTCTTACCATGATTGATGACTTTTCTAGAAGACTGTGGATTTAAATTTTGAAAAATAAATCTAAAACCTTTCAAAAATTCAAGGAATGACACACTCTTATAGAAAATTAACTAGGCTCGAAATTGAATGTTTTAAGGACTGACAATGGCCTGGAGTTTGTTTCAGAGCAGTTTAATAAGTTTTGCAGGAAACAGGGAATGAAAAGGCATAGGACTGTGGCACAGACTCCTCAATAAAATGGTCTAGCATAAAGGATGAACAGGACTATTCTGGAGCGTGTTAGGTGTATGCTTTTGGGTGCTGGACTTCCTAAGCGTTTCTGGGGTGAAGCTGCAAATACTGCAATGTGCTTGATAAACAGATGTCCGTCTCCAGTCTTAGACTTCAAGACACCTATGGAAGTATGGAGTGGTAAACCGATGGATTACTCTAATCTTAGGGTATTTGGTTCTTTGGCATTTGCTCACATCAGGGTGGACAAGCTTGATGCACGGGCGGTAAAATTCATCTTCATTGGGTATCCAGATGGTGTGAAGGGCTACAAGTTCTGGAAGTTGGAATCCAGAGGATCAAGGTGCTTTGTAAGCAGGGATGTCACATTTGATGAGACCAGAATAGGTATGATGTGCAATGGTTTGGAGCAAATCAATTCAGATGAAACAGACCAGAAAGCTCAGTTTGAGGTGGAGTTTCCCACCTCTAACATCAGATAGGAAAGTCCACCACCACCAGCAGAACAAACACATCAACAACCACCAGTAGTATCAGACTATCAGTTGACTAGAGACCGAGTTAGGAGGAATATTGTACCTCCTAAGAGATTTGGGTATGCTGACGTCGTTTGCTATGCTCTTAATGTGGCTGAAGAGATACAAGATTCAGAACCGAGAAGTTTCAGAGAGGCTATGGAAAGCAAGGATAGTCAGAATTGGTTACAAGAAATGCAAGCAGAAATGGAATCCTTGGATAAAAATCAAACCTGGACACTTGTGGACTTACCACAGAATCAAAGGGTAGTTGAATGTAAGTGGATCTTCAAGAAAAAGGATGGCATTCCAGGCATTGAGGAGGCAAGGTTCAAGGCAAGACTGGTAGCAAATGGTTTTACCCAGGTTGAAGGTATTGACTACAATGAGATCTTTTCACCTGTGGTAAAACATTGTTCTATAAGGATATTGATGTCTATTGTGAATCAGTATGACTTGGAGTTAGAACAGTTGGATGTCAAGACAACATTTCTACATGGAGATCTAGAGGAAACTATATACATGCAACAACCTAAGGGGTATGCGAGAAGATAAGACCAAGGTATGTCTCTTGAGAAAATCACTCTATGAGCTAAAACAAAGCCCCAGACAATGGTACAAATTTTTTGATGATTTTCTCTTGAGAGTGGGATTCTAAGGAGTAGTTGTGATAGCTGTGTGTACATACTAAGGAGAGAGGAGGAGTGTGTTCTTTTCCTACTCCTATATGTGGATGACATACTTATAACCAACTATAGCAAGGAAGAGATAAGCAAGCTTAAGGACCAATTGAATTCTGAATTTGAGATGAAGGATCTTGGTAATGCAAAGAGGATACTTGGCATGAACATAGTCAGAAACAGAAAGAAAGGGGAACTATTACTATCTCAACAAGGTTACTTGAGGAAAGTTGTAGAAAGGTATAGGATGCATCAGTCTAAACCGGTTTCTACACCTTTGGGTAATCACACAAAGCTCTCTATTACTCAAGCTCCTAGCAACGACACTGAAAGAAGAAGAATGGATTCTATTCCTTATGCAGGTGGAGTGGGTAGCATCATGTATGGGATGGTATGTAGCAGATCGGACTTGGCACACGCCGTTAGCATTGTTAGCAGGTTTATGGCGGATCCGGGGGAAGCCCATTGGGACGCTTTGAAGTGGGTTCTCAGGTATTTGAATGGTTCTCTAAATTCTGGACTTATGTACAAGAAAGCAGCTCAAGGAGAAGACGCTATTGAAGGTTATGTCGATGCGGATTATGCCGGGAATGTTGATACAAGGAAGTCTCTTTCGGGGTATGTGTTCACTTTGTTTAGGACTGCAATTAGTTGGAAGTCTACTTTAAAACCTGTGGTTGTTTTGTCAACTACACAAGCAGAGTTGCGGATGGAGTAAAGGAAGCTCTATGGTTAAAAGGGATGATTGGTGAATTCAGAATTATGCAAAAGAGTGTGACTGTTCATTGTGATAGCCAAAGTGCTATTCACTTAGCTAATCATCAAGTTTATCATGAGAGAACGAAGCATATCGATGTAAGACTTCATTTCATTAGAGATGTGGTTGAATCAAAGGAAATTCAGATTGAGAATATAGCTTTGGAAGACAATCCAGCGGATGCATTCATAAAGTCATTACCAAGAGCAAAGTTCAAGCTTTGCTTGGACTTGATAAACTTCATTGAAGCATAATTCCATAAGTGGGAGAGCCACCACTACAAGGTTAACTCAATCCTCTGATTTGGAGTCAAGGTGGAGTATTGTTGAAAGTGCCTCAAAAGCAAAGTGTAAAAAACTGTAGAATTTAGTGATCAGAGACCTGGTAATCGATTACGGGAAGACCGTAATCGATTACGGACCTTCAGCCTAGAATTCTGAAGTTTCAGAATTGTGGACAGACACCTGATAATCAATTACGGGAAGGCTGTAATCGATTATGGTAATCGATTACCATCTGGTCGTAATTGATTACGACGCGTCGGTTTCTGATATTTAAGTTCGTTACAACAGAGAACGAAAATTGATCTGGGGTTTCTTGGGTGCGTTTTTCAGAGTGAAAAAGAGAGAAAAACCTAGAGAATAATATCATCTTGTATTGCTTTGATTCTATTGTGAATTGAGAGAAGAATTAAGAGAGGATTAGAGAGAGATCAAGGGTTGTGTGAAAATAAAGAGACGAAAGGCTTGAGTTCTCTTGTATGTTCATCTTGAGCATGGTGGAGTGAAGATCCAAGGGATCTCTATTGTAACCTTGATCAAAGTTCTTAGTGGAGGAGGCTCTCTCCCGTGGATGTAGGCCACATTGGCTGAACCACGCTAAACTATGTGTGTGCTATCTCTGTGTCTTTTTCCCTTTCTCTTTTCTGTTGCAGTAATTGAATTACCTATTGTGGTAATCAATTACCACATATTGTTGTGCTTTTATTTTGCGGTTTCGTGCTTAGTTCTTGCTGGTTATTTGCTATAGTACTTCTTCTACATTAGGTGTATTTGATATAGGCTGCGAAACTCCATTTCTTGGTACTGTGTAGTCGTTTGTGTATTGTTTCAGGGATCTTATTTGGATTCTTTCATACATTGAACCAACATTATTGTTACTATATTTATGATACATAAAATTAATCAATGGCCAAGATTTCCCTGTAGTCAAAAAGCAATTGCAGGGAATCCATTTCTCTATTCTAGCTCTGCATTTTCATTAATTTTATCTTATTTCTATACAATGTTTATTGTTTTATTTTACTAGTATTCTTGACCCGTGCCATGCACGGGTACGGTATACATTACTTTTGAACATTTTTATAAAATAATTTACATTTTAAATATATACAAATTTTTTGATAATTTATATTAAAAAGCATCTATCAAAAATTATAAATTTTTTTATTTATTTCTCACATAAAATTGAGAATATAAATACCTTTTAAGTAAGGGTGTTCAGATCAAATTTAATTGGATTATTTTGGACTGAGTTTTGGGAGAATCGTTCGATTTGGTTTAGAAACCAAACCGAATCGATATTATACATATACATGTGTGTTTTAACCAGGCTCCCTGTCGTTTTATTGCTGTCGTAGTGTTGTTTCACACTTTCTCCTTATTACTCATTACTCAGTTACTCTCATTTGAGTCATTTTTGTTCAAACATCTAATTCTTCCCTAACCCTAAGTCTCATTTCAGTTGTCTCTTCCCTAACCCTAAGTCTCCCTCTCTTTTGGTCGCCGCCAGCCCAGACCCCCTCTCGCCGCCACTTGCATCCCTATCGTTGTCAGCTCGCCTCCCCGTCTCGTTGCTTGGTGCTCGTGAGTCGTGATCCCTTCCTTTCACGCTCCTTCTCGCTAGTCACCGGCCGCCGCTACTTCTGGTAACAGGTGAGTACAGAGCCTTTCAAGTTGTACTCAGTTTGTTTTTTGTCTTGATTTTTTTTTATGTTGCTGGTTGGAACCATTAAATGGGATTCTAGTGGTGTTTGTGGTGTTGTTTAGTGGCAATGTCTGTGTGTGTGTTTTGTTCTATGTTTCAAATTTCTGAGTTTGTTTCCTCATGTGTTAATGCAGATCTGGTACATTGTTTCATTTGATTCACTCATTGTGTCTGTTTTAACAGCAACAGTCATCACCATGGAGGTAATCGCTTTACCCTATCACAGTTTGCCGAATCTGTTTTCTTCTTCAACATATGTGTTGATTTTTTTTATTTTCTATTTGTAGGCTGAAATTAATCAAAGTGATGAGAGAAAAATTTCTTCAAATGTATGTTTATTTTTTGGATTTGAGAATTTGGGTTTAGCATGGCTTTTTAAGCCACTGTTTGGTTTTTGAAATGCGCCTGATATTATGACATTAAGTGATGCAAGGTGCTTTTTTAAATATGAAATAGTTTGCACTTTATATATGAAACAGTTTGCACTTTATATAGGAAACAGTTTGCTTCTATATATTTTTTGCACTTACATAATGTAATGTAAATAAGTAATGATGCGTTGTTAAAAATCGAACCGATCCAAACCGCATTTAATTGGATCGGATCAGATATTTTTTTAGAAGTCGTCCAAACCGAACCAAACAACATGTAATTTTTTACTTCAGATCGGATAACTTTTTCCCTCAAAACCGATCCAAACCGAACCGCGAACACCCCTAATCTTAAGGGACGTATAAAAATTAGAATTTTTTAAATTTCAACTTATATATTTTGTTATAATGAATTTTTATGCACCATATGTCCATATCAAATATTATTATATTTAACTAACTAATTAATGAATTAAAAGATTAATTTTTTAATTTGAATGTTTGAAACTATATTATATTAGAATTAGAATGTAGATGACTAAATGATTAGTGGAATATTCAGTAAAAGAAAATGGTTAGTGGAACATTCTAAATATGGTTTACTAAATCAAGTGCATCCAAGTAAGTACAATCTTTAATTTATCTCATTTATAATTTTTTTAAATAAAATCATTAGATTGATTTTACATAAATAAGTATATATATATATATATATATATATATATATATATATATATATATATATATATATATATTTGCAGAGAAATTATATTCATTTGATTGCTTGATACTTATATTAATTAAAAGTATTTATGATTATATTAAATATTTAAAATCCATATATTATATTCAATTAAGGTTAATGTAAATAATAAATTAAAAATTAAAATAAGCATATAGAAGATAAATTGATAAAAGAAACTAAATAAAATAACATGAATTAACAAATAATAGATAAGAAAATTTAAATAGTACTATCTTTGTCTCATTCTATCTGTCATATTTAGAACCTTGATTTATTTTCAAATTAGTTGTCACATTAGAATGTCAAAGAGAGTATTAATCACTTTTTTCAATAATTCCTTTATTTATTGACATCTCAACCTACCATATATTAATTAGTTATTCTACTGAACTTCAACTAAAATAAGGGCATTTTAGTTGAAAAAGATTACTTTACCTTGAAAAAGGTATAATTAGTGACTTTTTAAGATATGTCCATTACCTTAAATGTCAAATAAAAATGAATCAGAGGAAGTATGAATTATTCATATTTTAAATTAAAATTTATTTAAAATAATCATGATTGTATTAATTGATTATTTTTTTTGAAAGGGATTGATTGATTTTGTTAAATTTATTACTTTATATTTTTAGTAGCAGTTTAATATGATTATATTAAAAGTACGTCTTTTATTTATTCTTAAAAAATAGTAAATAAAGAATTATTTTTAGACAAATAGTAAATGTGATGATAGCATGTGATTTGGGACCCAAAGGTAAAAACTTATTTTACAATAGATTATTATTACTATCATATTATATTTATTTGAATTTTATCAAAGATAATAAATATTTATTCAAAAAAATTGTATGATTTACATATGATTTTTTTGTTAAATTAAATTCATTAGTTGATCACTTTCTTTGCATACAATTTACAATTTTAGTATGGCATTTTAAGTATAAATTACATTTTCAGTATCAATTTGAATACATTAAGTTTACAATCATACAATAATATACCAATTCCCTTTTTAAATATATAAAAAGGTGATATATATAATCTTGGCTTTTATGTAGTTTCTTTCTCCTAGGGGTACTCTTGCAGTTTTGATAGTCTTATCTTAGGTGATTTGGTTGAGGTTTCCATATCCTGGAGAGTTTTGTCTTTGTTTCTTTGGACTTTAGCCCCGTTGTTCAAAAAAAAAAGTGAGATATCTCATAATACGATATCATATTATGCATTTGAATGATTTAGTCATAATTTAATTTGATTTGATTTTTAAAACTTGTAAGATTTAACATGTATGCATTGTTAGTGTAGAATTTTTTTACGTTATCAATCAACAAAATTTTGACAAATCATGAAAACTATTTGACTATTATCATAACTACCATAAAATTCATACATTTCATGATTTCTAGTTGATTGATAATGTAAAAAAAAAAATATATTGTCAGTGCATAATATTTAAAGCCTTTTTATATTATTCAAGATATTTGAAACATTAATTTGAAATTGAACTCGAATTAGATTAAAAGTGATAAACATTAATTTAAAAATTTGGATTATTTCTTATAATTACCCTATCCATTGTGGATAATTCTTGCGGGTACCCAATGGATAAGGTACAAATTGTCATCCCTAATTGGGAGCCATAGATAGAGACAACAATCCAGCCACGAGCCCATCCACCCCTTGTGCACCACCATCACAGCCACTTGCCACCTCTGGATATTGCCCGCGCCGCCGACCGCCGTCCGTCGTGCCACCACCGAATCCCTGTTGAAAACTTTATGTCTTTGTAACACCCTAGTTTTTACACCTATGATTAATTATTTTATTTGGATGTTTAAGTTTATTATGTTATGTGGTTTAGTCTGAGTAATTAAATTACTCTCTTCAGATTATTTTATTGGGTGCGTTAGCACTGACTTAGTTCAGTGAATGCACGCTTACTAGACAATAATGACGTTATTGTCACTATTAAACCAATATAGAAAAATATTTTAAATAATATGATTAAGAGAAAAGTATTTTCGTATTCTCATTCTATTTAATTTTAGAGTTGAAAATAAACTGGTTTGACTTTAATCGGAGATTAAATTTTTGGACTGAGTATTTTCTTAGTTGACCAGTTCAATTATTAATCTTTGCTCTAATTTGAATTTCGAAATTATATATTTATCAATCTTTATTTTTAGATTCCAAAAAGTAAAAACATGTTTATTTTAGGCCTAATATTTATCACTTATTTTATACCTATCACTAAGTAATTAGATTAAAAAACTCAACTTTTACACTATTCTCTCTCTCTTTTCTCGACGCCCCTCACTTTCTCTTTTCTTTCTCTGCTTCTTCTTCTTTCTCCCCCATCTTCTTATTCTTTCTCCCTCACTCCATCTTCTTCCCTCTTCCCTCCACTACTCTTTCCTTCTCTCCCTCACTCGTGATCGCGCGACCCACACCCCAGCCGGCCACCGCTCGACCATCGCACGAAGAGGAGACGACGCGTCTCGCGTCCCTGGCCGTTCTGGTTCGTCCCCTCCGCCGCTGTGACTTCGTCATCCACCGCGGAGCACTGTTGCCGCCGCTCACTGCCACTGCCGCCACATCAGACCACCTTGCTGCCACCATCTTGGTTTCTATTTGTGTGGGTGAGTGATTTTCACCCTTACTAAGCTTCATTTGAAAAAGCCCCAAATTGATTTGAAACCCTGACCCTTTGATTTCAGATTTTAATCTTGAAATTTAAGTTTGTTTTATGAAATTAGGACTGTGAATGAGTGTTTCCCTAAACCAATTTCATTATTCTGAGTTTTCCCTAAATTTTAATAAGGAGCCCTAAACCCCAATTTGATTTGATTTGATTTAAATTTGGGTATGTTTTTGTGAAATTAATTATGATTTAGTGCAATTAGGACTCTTAATGGATGATTTCCAAAGTTCTTTTTCATGATCTTTTGATCAAACCAAAGTTTACTTAAAGGGTATTGGGAAGCATGAGCTTCAAACATGATTTTCTTTAAAAATAACCTTGTTTGGTAATTAGATAAAGTGTTTAGATAAAGTTAGAATGTGTGTTTGATTATGTATAATTGATTTCTGGTTGTTGCGCGTTGTTGGATATACTCTTTGAGACGTTTGGACACGGCTATGCTTGTTTGATGGAGTAGATATGAGCTAACGTGGGCATTAGGACGAGGATGATTTACTTGTCTTCAAAGGTAAGGGGAGTTTACCTAGGGATATTCAATAACTATATGCATGTGTGTGTGTGATTTATCTATATGATTAAACTATTGAGACTGGTTGAGGCATGACATACGTCATAGCTTATGTTTTGGAAAACTATTTTACTGAAAACATATGAACACAGAAAAGTGATTTTTTGGCTTTCTTTGGAAAGTGGAAAGGAAACAGAAAAGGACTAGATTTATGTGCTGAGGTTTCAGACTAGATTTTGATTACGGTGAAGCCGGACTAGCCTTCCTCCTGTTAAGGACCTAGAGTTCCGAGACGTCGGACTAGCGTCTGTTGATAAAAGATTTTGAAAAATCTTTAGTGAGAGTTTAAAACTCAATTGATATTGAAGGTTTAAGCAATATCTGAAAAGATGATATGGCAGACGTGCTGTGGTTATCGAAGTTACGCTTTCACATAGGGTGGACTCGATAAATTTGATAGTTACTGGACCAAAGGCATATTCTTGGGCTTTTGGGTCTTTAGGGACATTCGGCTCGAACTCCACGTAATGCTTGGGGCTTTGCAACCTCTTGTCGTGGAAATCGGCTACCCTGCACGAATGTACTCAATAGGGGACTATCAAATATTATATAGGTGATGCGCGAAATCCTAGAACAATTGGGGAAAGGACCCATGGAGAGGCCACCCAACGCGAAACAATTGTGATATAGGAAATATCGCGGCCTATCATACTCGAGGAAGGGAAGTTAAGATCTCCGGAGATTGTGTTAGAGTTGAATATTGAAGTGTCATGAATTCTTGTTATAAAACTGATTGTTTTGAGTATGAGACCCTTTGATATAACACTGTTATGTTATGTATATGCATGATTTAAAATGCTTATATGATTATATGATGTATGTATCATGTGTATGGTTGTTGTGTGATATATCCATTTGTCGGTATCTCACCCTTACAAACATTTCAGGATTCTTCTAGTTCGCTATTGTACCTTGAGTACTTTAACACAAATGTTGCGGAGAAGTCTTTGTAAGTCACTCAGAGACTTAGATCTAGTTGCTTGATGAGGTATTACTTGCGGAATAACTTTTAGAACGACCAGCTTATGGTTGAGACTTAGATTATTTTTGATAGTATGTATGAGTTTGGCTCAGAGAGCTTTTATTTTAAAATGGAATGTCTATAGCTCGGAGAGCATATCTTTTGAATGAAAATCTAAGCTATTTCTTTTGGTCTTGTAGGTCTTGTAAAGCTTATGGCTATAGCTATTATTTTTATGTATTGATGCCTGGTTGAATTTGGTGTAACTGGAATTTTGGAATGAAAATGTAATTATTTTAACAGGTGTTATTTTATCTAGGATGTCCGAATTACAGAGGAGACTCTGTCGAAATTTTCGTAAAAATACTATCTTTTATTTAAGTATGTTCTTTAAATTAAATAGGCTTGCCAAGCTATGATAGTAAGTTTGTGTGTCGATTAAGGCTTAGATTTGGAGTCGTAACAAATTAATTTTATACCTAATTTCAGACGTTTACGTACTTATATAAATTATTTTCCGAAAGTAACCAGCAAATTGTTTTTTTTATTTTATTTCCGCACGTGTTTACAAAGTAATGCCCAAGGGGGGTGTTACATTAGTGGTATCAGAGCTGGTCGAGTCTTTCGGGATCTTTGGGGAATAGGTCTGTTAAGTTTTTGTTGTGTGATCTCTGGTTGGATTTTGTTTGAATTGTTTCTTGTTGAAGCAATGTGTGTTGACGCACAAGTATATATTTTGTTGATGGTTTTTCCAAGGGTTTTATGTCCTGGGAGACCGTAGATCTTGAATGTTACTTGGGTTCGAATATGACATTCGATTATTCTTGCGAATCGTGTCAGACATTTGAAACAAGATGCTTGTGTAAAAGGATTTTTCCGGGAGTGTTTCCTGGAAATATTCTAGGTTTATAGTTAGCAAAGGACATTGATTTCAGATTGATTTAGTTTTTGGATTCGATCAGATCTTTGTCGCTTTGTGTAGGATGTTGCCTACAATGTTGAAGCGAGTTGGACGACTCGATTCAACTGAAAGATCAGTGGTCTAAACCGTTTGTTAGACCGAGTGTTTCCTTGTGAAGCACCAATTGTAGTGTGGAGGTTGTGTCACTGTGTAGATTTCTGACAGCTAGGTAAAAGGACGAATGATGGACAAGTATTCTCTGACTTGCGTAGTTGATTTGGTAAATCAATTGCGAGGAGTTGTCATCTACTCAAAAATCGACTTGAAGACGAGGTATTACCTGATTGGAGTGATGACCTATCTAAGGTTTTGCATCGTCAACTCAGTTTATGAGGAAAGATCAACCTTTTGTATGTTGGATCGATTGATTAAGTTGTTCAGGATTGTTCCCAATTCAAGGTGGTCACACTAAGCTTGGCTAGAAAGAAGTGTATGTTGGCTGGAACCAAGACGAATCGAGTGGATTTTCGATCTTGGGTGAGTGTTTCTTGATTAAGGAACTCTTCATTGTAATCTTTGATTCTCTTGTGTTTGTCAGTTGACATTTATTTCTCGAATCTTGTGATTGTATTAGATAATCACAACGGTGAAGTTTGTGGGGGTCAGATAAATTTTCTGATCTTAATTTGAAATCTGTCAGGACTCATGAATTAGTTATGCTGATTCATAAATTTCCAGTTATACATTTCTTTGTTTGTGAGAAGTTGTACTCACACTTCTAAATGATCCTCGATGTATTAGACATTTGAGTGAATTGGTTTAAAGGAATCGGTTGGTCTAGATACTTTCACACTTTGTTGATAAAAGTGGTTATGACTATTTCTTGAGTTATAACCCAGATAATTTCATGATAGCAGAAGTTTCTTGGTGAAACTTAGTTTTGTCACTTCTATTTTTGGTAGAGGTGAAAGTCATCATTTTGTAAATTCCTTGTACTAAGAATAAGAATTAATCCTCTTTGGATTAGAAGTTATTCACCCTTTGATTCCTTAAATCCGCTGGAAGATTCTTGTGGAAGAATGGACTTTATTAGATTCATGTTTGTAAATGTGTATTGATCATGCATTTTTACGCCCACGAACCTGATGCAATGATCTTTTTCCATACTGGATGTTCCTGTATCCTTCAATTAATGAAATTCTTTTCTATGATTATGTGAAAGTGAAATCCAGAAACATTTCTTTTCTTGAGAAATTCTTTTATGATCACCAAGGTCTTGTCTTATTGCGGTTCGAACGTACTTTTCGTCATTGATCATCTTAGTTCTACGTATTCTCCAAATGTCGTCGATGTGTGACCTATCTCATCAGTCATGACTCATGAGTTGGATATCTCCGCATCAAGATGTACAATTGAAACCTTCCTTGTTGAGATGTTGACATTCCTTCAATTCTTGTTATGAGTTTGCTGAAGACTTACACGAGTTTTGTTTGAATTCAAGTGATCGTTGATCGACTGGTGAAGTCTACACCCTTATTACGAGTTAAGATCCACTATGCAGTGTTGGTGAACCGAATAATGTATCAGAGGATTGTTTGTACTTCATGGAGTATCTTCAAGTGTTGTTTCAGATGAAAAACGGAAGTTTATCAACGTGTGTCGGTTAAGTTTACTTTAAGTGCTGAGGACTAAGTTGAGGCTAAGTCCAACTGATCATCCTCATTGGGATGGATAAGGAATGAGATGACCGATTTTTAGCAGGTTAGTTGGGAGATAGTGTGGTACCTAAGTTTTTGTCATCTCTATGGTAGGATAAACCAGAATTGATAGGAGCTTTGTTAATGTATATATGTGAATGGTATTATGAGAACCCTTAAGTCCAACCTCATAGAGTGAGATGATTACAATGGATTTTATCATGATTGAGGTAGATATATTATTAAAGGAAATTAGAGTAGTGATCAAAGTTTATGGTTAATATTGACTTAGTGAGTCCGAGGGTTAACGGAAAAATATATATGGTAGTTTTCCTTAAGCTGAATGGAATTAGTAAAGAGAAGTTCTTGAGTGAAACTAAGTTGTTAGAAAAGTTTAAGAATTATGATTTTGGAAAATTCAAACTGAAGTGATTCCTTTTGGTTGTAGTTGCATGGAGGAATGTAATCGTATTCTTTAAGATTGAAATGAGTGATTATGATATAATTTGGAGTGGTGGAATATGTTCAAAGGAATGATTATGATATAATTTTGAGTTGAAGGTTGATGTATGAAGGGGTAAAAAGCTAGTGCTGAACTTGATGTTCGTCGTGAGGATAAGGTGTTGAAGAAGCTTTGCTAGCAGACTAATTTGGAGGCAAGAAGTGATTAAGTTTTTATTATGTCTTTCGAGTGTGATAAGCTATGATGAAATGTTTATAATCTTTGAGGTCTTATTTTGGTAAAAATGTGGTTGATGATCCATAGTGGAAACTAGATATTTTAAATCCAAGATTACCATCAGGGAGTGTCCACTTGGATTTCTTGGCTTTATTTTGGTGCAGCTCTCAAGTGTAATGGCCTTAGAAAAACTCTGTTTTATGATCTCTTTTCTGCGTGCAAATATATAAGATAAGGGCAGATAGGATACAAGCACTTCCTTGTATAAGTGATAGAGCTATGTTTTTAGATGGAGGAATTGTTAGGAGTTGTGTATTTTCCTTGGACAATAGGGTAAAGATGCATATGAAATTTCTTAAATCAAGGATGCTAATGGGGATTGAGAATTAAATTGAAAAATGAGAGGCAAATGAAGGATATGAAATTGAAGTAGGCAAAAGATTCAAGTGGAATTAATAAGAGAACGAATTATGTTGGATGTGGTAAGATTCAATTTTAATGAAATTGAATTTCTTAGGTTCTTGGCGAAAAGGTTATCATGTGCAACTCAGGAATGTTACGACGTTTTGATTGAAGATTTGAAAGTGTGAATTTGATATGACTAGAAGAGTAGATTAAGCTTAAATGTATTAAGACTATGATCGCATCTCTTGAGTAGAAGGTTAATTGATGTTATGGTAAAGATAGTGTTGGTTTTGATGTTATCTATGAAAGTTAGATATTGGAGAAAGTTTTTCCTAATGGATTTGTATTGAGAAAGTTAAATAAAGAGATTAAGCGTTGATTTTGTTCTTTGAAGTGTAATAGACTAAGATGGAATATCAAAGGTAGTGGAGAGAATGCGGTAGCGAAAAGTCTCGAGGATAAATATAATGGCATAAGAATCGATCTTGTTATAGTGTTATGGATGAAAGGAATGAAGCGATGAGAATACAAAGCAAGATTTTAGAGTTAAGGTATGATTACAACATCCTGTTTAGTTTTGAGCTACGGAATTTCGAGGACGATTTTTTTTTTTAGAAGGGTAGTAATGTAACACCCTAGTTTTTACACCTATGATTAATTATTTTATTTGGATGTTTAAGTTTATTATGTTATGTGGTTTAGTCTAAGTAATTAAATT
>CM061063.1:39953695-40010695 GCA_030762895.1 Sophora flavescens
CATCTTTGTGGATCAAGGATGAAAACTCAACTTACTGTTATGTGTCTCCTCTAAAATCATCTTCCTAAGTTCTGTATCCTCTGGCACACATATTCTATCTCTAAACCTTAACACACCATCTGTTCCTCTACTAAACTCATAAATTTTACCTTCATCGATTCCTCTACTTACTTCCTGGAGATATAGATCGTGAATTTGTTTATCTTTAAGATCTTTCATAAAATCACCACTAATAGTGATCATACTTAAGCAAAACTTATTCTCAATCAATTCCATTCCTAAGTTCAAATCCCTAAACTGTTCAAGCAATTCTAACTCCTTAACCATCATTGCAGACACATGCAAGGACTTCCTACTTAAAGCATCCGCTACCATATTTGCCTTCCCAGGATGGTACAATAATTCAAAATCATAATCTTTGATAAACTCCATCCACCTTCACTTTCTCATATTCAATTCTTTTTTATCGAATAGATACTTCAGGCTCTTGTGATCACTAAAAACATTAAACTTTGCTCCATACAAAAAGTGTCATCATATCTTTAATGCGAACACTATTGCTGCTAACTCCAAATCATGAGGCGGATAATTTCTCTCATGAATTCTCAACTGTCAGGAAGCATAAGCCACAACTCTTCCCTCTTGCAACAGGACACAGCCTAAACCTTGGTATGACGCATCACAGTATACGCCAAACTGTCCTAGTGGGTCTGGTAAGATCAACCTAGGTGATGTAGTCAACCTGTCCTTCAGCTTTTGAAAACTATGTTCACATTTGTCCGTCCATACAAAAGCTATATTTTTCCGTGTTAACTGCGTCATAGGCAACGCAATCTTCGAGAATTCCTCTATGAACATCCGAAAATATCCAACTAGTCCTAGGAAACTCCGTACTTCACTTACTGACTTAGGTCGTTCCCACTTAAGAACTGCCTCAACCTTAGCTTGATCTACGACTATTCCTTCTTTATTAATCACATGACCTAGGAATTGTACTTCTTCCAGCCAAAACTCACACTTGGAAAGTTTGGCATAAAGCTGCCTATCCTTCAAAACTCGCAACACTAATCTCAAATGTTCCTCATGCTCTTCCCGCGTACGAGAATAGATAAGAATATCATCGATGAACACAACAACAAACTTATCGAGGAACGGTCTAAAAATTATGTTCATATAATCCATGAAGACGACTGACGCATTAGTTACATGGAAAGGCATAACTAAATATTCATAGTACCCGTACCTCGTCCTAAAAGCCGTCTTGGGTATATCTTCCTTCCTTACTCTGATCTGATGGTACCCAGATCTTAAATCAATCTTAGAGAACACTGCTGCTCCTTTCAACTGATCCATCAAATCATCTATCTTAGGCAACGGATACTTATTCTTAATTGTCACCTTATTCAACTGCCTGTAATCCGTACACAACCTCACACTTCCATCATTCTTCTTAACAAATAACACAAGTGCTCCCCACGGTTAAACACTCGGTCTGATAAAATATTTTCCTAACATGTCATCCAATTGTTCCTTCAACTCTACCAACTCAATCGGTGACATCCGATAAGGTGCTACAGATATAGGCCCTGTCCCTGGTATGTGATCTATAATGAATTCCACTTCTCTTTCCGGTGGCAAACTTGGAATGTCTGGAGGGAAAACTTCAGGAAACTCTCTCACAATAGGCATGGAATCTATGATGGGAGTCTCATTAGCCTCCACTGCAAAAAGCATCACAAACTGTTGAGAGTTGTCACTCATCGTAGAAACTCCTTCATGGGCAGATGCTATACTATAAGGTTCGAGAAATGATAAAGTCTTGATAGAACAATCTAGCACTACATGGTTAGCCGAAAGCCAATCCATGCCAAGAATAACATCTATCTGTTGCATAGGCAAACAGATAAGGTCTACAATAAATGTCCTATTCTCAACAACGATAGGACATTGTAAACAAACAGACATAGTAGTCAAAGGATTATAGGTTGGAGTAGATACTGTAAGGGTATATGGTAATTTGGAAACAGTTAAGTTCAAATGATCCACACACTTATGCGAGATAAAAGAATGCGTAGCGCCTGAGTCAAACAATACGTTCGAGAGTCTATCAGCTATCAAACACATACCTTGTATAAGATCAGCAGATTGAGAGGATTCAGCTCCCCTCACGGTAAACACTCTTCCAATGGCTTGAGGTCTGGCCACTTGTGGTCTTGCTGCTGGGACTCCTCTTCCAGCTCCACCTCTATTGTCTCCAGTTCCTCTTCCGGCAGCTGCCGGCTGTTGCATGACCCTTTGTCTGCAATCTCGTGTCACATGACCTGGTTTCCCACAGTTGAAACAACTAGGCCTATTTGTACAGTCTCTAGAATAATGCTACCCTCCATATCTGAAGCAAACTAAGTCTTGCGGTTGCTGACCCGCTCTAGCCACCGGTGCTGGTGCCGGTGTTTACCCGGGTCGAGCATATGATCTCTGTCTCCACTGATAACCACTTCCTCCGCGCCCCTGGAAACTTGATCGGTTAGGACCTCCACTCCTCATTTGTTTCTGTTCATTGGCCATCCTTAGGTCCATACTTTCAATGGCACTACATCTATTCAACTAGTTCTGGGAAATACTGTATGTCAAGAGACACTACAGCCCTCTGCAGCTCTTCTGAGTCCTTCCTCAAATCTTCTACATTGCCAGTCCTAACTTGGAAACCTCTGATAGAATTCTGAAAACTTGATCAAAGCCTCAAAACGTGATGCATACTCTCCAACGGACATGTTGCCTTGTTTGAGGTTTGTGAATTCCTTTTCCTTCTCACGTTGAATTAGACGCATAAAATATTTTTCGAAAAAAAAATCAGTGAATAACTTCCAATTAATGTTCTTATCCTCAACTTCCAACAGTCTTTTCTTTCCCTCCACCAGAATTCTGATCCTTCGGTTAACATAAAGGCAGCATAGGTCACTTTCTTCTCCTCGCTGCAGTGCATAGTAGCAAATATCTTTTCGATCTCTTGTATCCACCATTCCGCCTTCTCTATGTCATACTCTCCTCGGAATTGAGGTGGATTTACGTTCATAAAATTAGTCAATCCGGCATCTTCAGTTGCTACTACCCTTCCATGATTCTTAATTTCTAGCTGCTCTTTGTTCATCTGTAGCATCTCAGCATTCTGCTGGGTGCAATAGCATAGCAGCAGCTAGGGTTTCCATTGCACTTGGAGTCGAAGATGATCCTCCTCCATTCTCAGTATTGTCGGCATTACCATTGACAGCTCCAATAATCATTTCTGGAGTTCCGTCAACACTGTTAGTTAGATGTCCTTTTCCGCGAGCCATGATTCTGTTAAAAGAAATCACCCGCTCTTATTAGTATGACATATAATACTACATAAAAAAGTATATAAATACCATATGCCATACTAATATTAACCTCTCACATCAGATTCAGACACACTACCCAACTTCTAAGCATAGTCAAAATCCGATGTGGATTCAACTAGACACTGCCAGTAACAACATCATAAACCTCGCAGTCCTTGATTCTGATCGGACATAACCCCACAGTCCGTTTTAGAACCAAACTGCTCTGATACCAAAATGAGACACCCCACTGTGCCCCTTTGTGTCATTAGATTAAAACCTCATTATTTAATTACTTAATTGCATGCTTAATGTGAAAATACGTAAAAAAAATTAAAACTTAACTTATAACGTATACAACTTCATATAGAAAACACATCACAATCTAAGTATATTAAACATATTACAAAACACTGTTGAGGGTATCCTCTCAGTAGGATACCTCACAGACATATCGTTATACCAAAGTTAAACAAAGCGGCAACATATAAAAACGTCTCACGAGACTCACTAGCCATAACTAACTAGACCCTAATCACCATGGGTCACAACTCGTCCTCCGGCATCTGGTTCGTAGGGAGTTCCATTCAACTCCTCCTGGTTAGGCTCATCAACAAGGACTTCTCGTACGATTCCACAAGGAGGTAAAATACAACATACAGGGATATACATGGGATAAGAAACAGTTCTATCATTAAAAACCGGAAAGAGTCATAGTAAATTATACAGTAATTGTCACAGACAATCAACACACATAACTAATGAATCATCCTCAAGTTAATATATATCATCCTCTACCCCCAATATCATGTTACTCAAAGACACCATAGTTGCACACCTATTCTCTAAGGTGGAAGTGGTCTCGCGAGAACTCTTGATTTTACATGTATTATATTACCAATACATGGTGTATTATATTACCAATACACATATGTGTTTTACGTGTATTATATTACCAATACACGGTGTATTATATTACCAATACACAGATGTCCTTGTGTATTATATTACCAATACACTTTTGTCTTTGTGTATTATATTACCAACACACGGTTGTGGACAACAATGCCTATACTTGAATCTCACCAACCTGTTTTAACAACATCCCAGTGCCTTAACCTCATATTGGAATTTGACACATATTCTATGCCATAACACCTCTTTAACATACATCATCTAGGTTAGGCACTTCTAAATCATCATTATCCTCACACCCAAAACAATCATCTCTTAGACAACATATATATCTTTGCTTAAAATCCACTAAGCATAATAATAAAAACCAGGAAGATCATGCACAATATCAATCAAAATATTCCCATATTACCAACATATCACAAAATCAATTCAATAAAGGTGAGAAAATCAATCAACCATCAACAATATAAAAATCAACATAATGTCGATAAACCTACAAACTCCGAATCGTCATTGGTTTTTCAGAAAATGTTTCCAATGTTATTTTGGTCTTGTCGATTACTCGACTAATAGTAGGGTTTAGGTCACTCTACACAATTATTATATAATCTACTACTTATCCATTTCGACGATAGGTTGGTTCTTGCCCCCACCTGAGCTAACCCCGGATTCACGAACTTCCCGATCTTCGTAACTACGTCACGAATATCCGATATCCTTCAACCAACATCACATAACAACGATTAATCAAACAATTCCCATTAGGTTCATTTTAATACTAGGTTCGGCCTCTAATTCAAAATGAGGCTAGGATTATTTTCTCTCCTTAATCTTTTGGATTCTAGGTGCTTAGGTCTTAGATAACTAGAATAAATTGTTAGAAGTAGAAAATATGAAACAAAATCCGCTAACCTCTATGGTTATGGTTTTGGCCTTGAACATAAAAATAGGTTAGAAAATTTATTTGGATTCAAACCCTTGGATCATAAAAGTATAAGTATCTAAAAACATAACCATAATCTTAACTCATCAAACACTTTTAAACATTTTTACATAATCTTTCAACAAGTAGATCTAAGACTTGAAATAGATAAAACTTGATGAAACTTAAGATTAGTCGAGGATTAGGAATATAGAAACCCTAAATAGTTTATATCTAACCTCATTTAAGTTAAAAAAAATTGAACAAAACCTCCTTTGTCCATTTAGACATAGGTTCGGCCCTGTTTAGATCTATAGGAAGGAAAATGATTTTGCTCACATGCTCTTATATTATTAAAATAGAGATAATAAAAAGATCATAGAAATTGGTTTCACATTTTTATGATTTTTCCACAATTTTCTAGAGATTTTAGAAGTTATGGATCTAAGAATATTAAAAAGATGAACATGGCATAAACTCAACAAATAAGTGAAGAGGAGAACTTAGATGAGTAAGAAGAAGAAGTTTTACCCTCGGAGCTTGAAGGAAATGAGTGAAGATGATGAGTTCTTGAAGAAAATCAATGGAGTTTTGAAGTGAAAAACTTGGTTATGTGAGTGTAAAGTGTGAAAATGAAAGAAAATGAGTGTTTATATAGAGGGAGAGAGAGAAAGTGGCGTGTGGGAGAAGGAGAGTGAGGGACTTGGGCTCCAAGTTTTGCTAGGGTGTGTTTAGTTGGAGAAAGTGACAGAAAAATTGGTTTTTTGATTAAAATACATTATATTCAAAAAGTATAATGATGGTTTCTTTATGATGTGACCTTTGACTCACATCAACATGTCACTCCTCTTCCATCAAGTCACATTGGTCATCTCAGCTCCTCATCCTGCTTCTCTGTGTACCATATTAAAGTTTCTGGTCGTATTTTTCGACGATTTCACCCGGATAAAATATTATATTTTAATTCCGAACGTAAAATTTCCAAAATTACTAAAGTCATTGGAAACATGACAAAAACACTAACCATTTTATTCATGGGTCAAAATTAGGTTTTCTGCTCATTAAACTTTTATTGTCAGTGAAAATGCAGATCGGGTTTCGTCTGGATTTTCAACCCAAAATTTTACCGTAACCCTCTACCATAAAGTAGACTATGAATATGATTTTTTTATATTCAAAAACACTTTCTAACTTTCAGATTAAAAGATAATTAATTATATTTTAACCGGTTGAACAACATAATTAAAATCCGGCTGTTACATTTGGGTCCAAAGCATAAATTCTAGGGACAAAATGGCAATCTTGTACAATGACAAACTTGTGAATAAAACCAACATAAGGACAAAATAGTAAAATCCCTAAAAATGTCATCATGACTTAGGGGAGTCATCTATATGACTCACCCCTTGTGAGTCATCATGAATGACAAGCTCTTTATCTGTTAGCGGGTCCCGAAAATCCCATATTCAGCTCTGTTGTTCGCCCGATTTCTTATAACACCCGCATAATATATATATTATTTCACTTTTTAAGTGAAAAAATTTAAAATAGCCTAAGATGTTGGAAACTTCATAAAAACCTTAAGTTTTTCGTTCACGAGTCAAAATTAGGTCATTTGAGCAGTAAAATTCTTACTGTCAGTAAATCACAAACCATGTTTCGTCTGAATTTTCGACCCAAAATTTAATCGTAACTCTCTACGGTAAAGTAGAGTATGGAAATGATCTTGGTTTATCCAAAATCATTTTCTAAGTTTTAAAATAAAATATATACATTTCTGTTTATTTTTTCGATATAAAAACTGTAAACAATGAAAAAAAAACCAGGTGATACACTCAGTATTTCTACTATAAAAAATTTCAGATTTCTGAAAATTTATTACCTGACCCGAAGCTGCTTCATAGGTGGAAAGGATTTCTTTCATCATAATTGCCTCACTATTATTTGCTTTGAAAAAAGGAAGCAGTCGTCTGCAAAAAGAAGATGGGAAATGATGGGAGCTCCTCTGCAAATCTCCACTCCATGTAAATCGCCTCTACGCTCTGCTTGATTAATTAGAGATGTTAACCCTTCCAAGCACAGAATAAACAAATAAGGGGAAAGGGGGTCCCCTTGCCGGAGGCCTCTACCAGGCAGAATAGGACCAACAGGTTCTTGATTAACCAACACTGAATAATTCACAGATTCCACAAAGTGCATTATCCAACTTATCCATTTGTCATCAAATCCCATTTTCGACATAACAGCATGCAGGTAACCCCAATCAACCCGATCATAGGCTTTAATCATATCAATATTCAACGCCACATCCCATTTTTTACCTTTCTTCTTGCTCTTTAGATAATGAATAATTTCAACAGCCATCATTGCATTATCAAGAATAAACCTTCCTGGCACAAAAGCGGATTGAACATTAGAAACACACTTGTGAAGAATAGATTTTAATCTAATAGCCAGAACTTTTGAGAGAATTTTGTAAATAACATTACATAAGGATATCGGCCGCCAATCTCTCATAGATTCTGGATTTTCAATCTTCGGGATAAGAGTAATATTAGTATCATTAACAGACACTGGGAAAAAACCTCTATCAAGCCAGCTACAACAAGCATAAAAAATTACATTTCCACACAGCTCCCAAGTTTTTTAATAAAACGCGAGATTTAAACCATCCGAGCCCGGCGACTTATCATCCCTCATTTGACTCAAAGCTTCAAAAAACTCCACACGAGAGAAGGGACAAATCAGTAAAAGGTTATCCTCAGCAGATACACAGGGCGCTAAGGCATCTATTACAGGATCATAATGGCCATTCCTTGGAGAAAGAGATTATCAAAATAATTTTTTGCAATACCTTTTATCATACTCGGATCCTCAGTGACTAAATACCCATCATCCTAAAGCTTTACAATTTTATTCACCCTTGCTCTAGATGTCGCTGAAGCATGGGAAAAACGTGTATTCAAATCCCCATCCTTGAGCCAAGAAAATTTCGCCCACTGCCTCCAAAAACATTCTTCTTGAACCAATAATTTCACCGTGCGATCCCTGGAAGCAACAAACATACGAACACCCTCTTCATCTATTCTCTCCTGGAGCGTCTCCAACATGGAACAACAATCATCAATTTCCAGTTTGAATTTTTGACGCAAGCCTTTACTCCAGCATTGAAGGGTTTCAACGTACCCATGGAGTTTGGAGAGCACATCACCCTCAACACCACTAAACCACCCTTTTCGCACAATGTCCATAAAGTCATTTTCTACTAGCCAGGAATTCTCAAAGCGAAACCTCATGCTAAGGAACATGAGAGACCGGTTCACTATGAAGGACAATGGGAGTATGATCAGAGATTGGAGCAATCAAATTAATCAGTCTAGCTTGTGGGAAGAGACTAAGCTAGTTCTGATTAGCCATTGGCCTATCAAGCCTTTCCTCAATAGCACGGCTTGTACCTTTTCTAGCACTCCAAGTAAACGAGTAACCTTCCAAATTAATATCAATCAACCCAGCTGCTTGAACTGCTTCCCTGAAGCCATTGAGTAAATAATTTGGATGATCAACCCAACCCCTCTTATCACCAGGAGAAAGTAAATCATTAAAATCACCTATCACACACCAAGGCAAATTAAAACCTCCCGCCAGTCTTCTCAAAAGGGCCCAAGATTCTCTTCGACGAGTGTATTCCAAGTAACCATAAAGCCAGTTAATCTCCATCTACCCTTACAAGCATCATCAACAAGCACATCAATATGGTGAAGAGAAAGACTAGCAATTTCACACTTCATAGAATTACACCGCAAGAAAGCTACACCACCACCTCTACCTTTGTCCACAGCAAAACAACCATCGAAACCAATTCTTCTTATAACATCTTCAATTTTATTTGCATTAACCAGGGTCTCAAACAAAAAAATAAAATCCGGTTTGTGGGTCCGGATAAGGTTCTTAAGGGATGGAACTGCTCTCAGGTGACCTAAACCTTGACAGTTCCAACTGATAATACTCATAGTCCCCGGCAGCCCTGGCTGCCAGGGCCTACCGTTAAATTTTTTTTTTTCTCCATTGCTACTGCCATTTTGCTGAACAGTATCCATGCATGTGTCCCCATCTTCACGTATGTGCTCCCCATCTTCCTCCATAACTTCCATATTTTTTCTCTTTCAATTTCTCTTTCCTCGTAACTGCTCTCTGCACCCATTTCATGGTCCCCACCTGTCACATAGTAACGTCCTCCTTTATTTTTGGAAAGAGTATCTTCGGGTTTTTAAAAACGTCTGCAATCCCCACACTCCTTTTTTCATGCAATTTCTTATCTCCTTCCATGATATTTGCCACAGTATCCACAAGGTTATTACTTTTGAGATCATAACATCCGGATTTCACTCCTTGAAATGGTTCCACCCAAGCAGCCCCACCCTCTCGCCTCAGCCACCCACCGCCGCCACCGTCAACAACCCTCTTCTGCTCTACACGCAACTCTGGTCCCCAAGCTCATCTCCCATCATCGTCTTCAAGTTGAAACAGTTTCTCGCAGAAGTCCTCTACATGTCCTAGCAGGACACATAAATAACAAAAGGACCCCAGCCTCTCATACTTGAATTGAACTTCTTTTGCTTCGCCACCTGGTTTCTTGATCCACTTCAATCTCTTCAAAGGCAATCGAACATCAATAAGGACTCAGATCCTCATAAATGTCTTCAGAAAATTTGAAACGTTCTTAGCATCATACTCAAGGAACTCGCCTATGAAATTTGCCAAATGTTGTCCCGCTTTTTCAGTCAAGAATCCTATGGGAACATTATGGACCTGCACCCAAAAAGGAACCTTGTATAGCTCTACTTGTTGAGGATCTTCTCCTGCTTGTATTGGTCCCATAATCAATATATGGCCATCAAAAGACCATGGTCCTCCTTTGAGAACTTTCTGAATATCTACTTTATGGTAGAATTGGAACAGAAACCGCCCCCCCTCAATCTCCTTTATAGTTACTTGTTTCCCCGACCTCCAGATCCCTGCCATTCTTTCCATCATCATGTGAAACCATAATGGGTCGACTCATTAAGAATCGTCCCACTAGACAAAGAGCCAGATCCACAACCTCTTCCTGCTGTTCTCCCTCCCCCGGAATCTCCAGATCCTCCACTTCATCCTCAAAGCCAGTCGATCAAGACTAGTGGATGCCATTGAGTTTTCCAGACTTTCTTAACCCTCCTTAACCACCAGACTTCTTGAGTTTTGAAAAAACAAAGAATACTTATCTCTTGGAGAGAATACTTCTCACTTGGAGAGAATCATCGAATCTATAATTTAATTGAAGTTGTAAGTGCCAAATTGTTCTTCATCTTTCGTTCAGTATTGGTGTCTCCAATCGGCCGCTGAAAGTGCGCCACCGTGATACTGACCTTCCTACTAGTTCTCCATTTGGGGTCTCATTCAGGTTTTTTATATTCACTTCATTATAAATACACCCTTATTTGCTAAGTTTATTAAGGCAAACTCATTTTGAAGAAGTTTTATCCTTAAAATCCACCAAGTAACTAAAGTCTCAAAGAAATATAATAAGTTTTTTCAGGCTTTTTTCACAAAAATAATATAATTTTATTTGATAATTATCAAAATGTTATAAAAGGAGAATGCTGGTAAGTAAAAAAAACACATTTCATACCAATTTGACGAATGATGTGATTTTATCAACACCACTCATTCTTGGTATTCTTATTATTAATTAATAATTTATAATGCTTTCCAACTCATTTCACATTGCGTATTACTATATAGCAAAAAATGCTCTAAATTTGGAAAATGTTGAGAAGTTGATTTTCTCCAAATCGACTTGTTAATGTGTTTTTTGAAGGTAAAATATGTGGTTAGTAGAAGGTTGATAGAATCCGGGTCTAGAGGCACATTAGACAGTGACTTTCCAAAAAAATCACATTGGGGAATTGAAGAGGGAGAAACCGACTTCCTAATAGTTTCCAAAAATAGTGCATTTTGAGAATAATGTTACTACACTACCATACGAGAATTATCAAACAAAATCATATTGTTTACCTAAAAAAAGCATTTTTGATAATTTCTCTTTTGTGTGGCCAATTTTTTATGCTACATCGTAGCATTTGGATTCCTACTTATTTTGTATTTGTGAATGTGATGTGTGTTTCAATTAATAAATACAAAAAATCTTTAACACTGTTGTTGTTGAGACCTGAGGGGCATAAACGCTCCAGCTTAAAACCCATTATCCAGCTGGACCTCTGATGCTTACAAAGCACATTCTTATTATCTTCTCGGTTATCATGCAAAATCAACAACAGTGTGAAAGCCACAACCAATCAGAATATGTTGCTGAGTAACAGGTAAATGCACAAGTGCAATAAGTGCTTTTTACGTCAGTTAAAATTGATTTTTTACGTTAGAATACTGACTGACGTAAATACAGCTGACGTTAATAGTTAATATTTTAACGTAAGTTGAGAACTGACGTTAAATATAAAACTATTAACGTCAATTCTTTAACAAAACTGACGTTAATTTTGTAAAAATTAAAGTCAGTTTTTTAAACAACTGACGTTAAACATAAAACTATTAACGTCAGTTCTTTAAGACAACGGACGTTAATTTTGTTAAAACTAACGTCAGTTGTTATAAAGAACTGACGTTAAATTTTTAATTTTAACGCCAGTTGCTTATTACAACTGACGTTAATAGTGTACTGTATATTTTATAAAATACTATTAACGTCAGTTGTCTGATACAACTGACGTTAATAGATTTTTTTTTTAAATTCAGTTTTAAAATATCACTCCCCTCAGCTATCCCTGCATTTAGTAAATATCCCAGTAACACTGAATATCACACACATTACAGAATTGCAAAGGAAAAATGGAACAATGGGGGGACTTAAAACCAAAACCCATGTATATATATAAATAAATTTTAGTTCCAATGTCTAAAAAACAAAACTACCAATCTAAGGATATATATATATATATACATGTTATTAATTAGTTTCTAAAGTCTAACAAAAAAACTATTTATCTAAGTATTGAGGAGGTATCTTGTCAATTCCTTTTTCAGCCGCATACTTGAAGAAGAATTCAGTGAAGCGCATCCTCAAGTCTCTTAACTCATCTTCTTGAATAGGCGATTGGTCGTTAAATGCCTACACACGTTCAAATAATAACAAGAACATCAATGCAAGTCATCTTCAAAACTATAATATATAATTTAACAAGTTGTTTAAATATTACCTTATTCCATCCATCCGTAATAGATGTGGATACTATGTTCAGCATACGAAGCATCACATAATAGCCGCACGACCACCCGTCATTTTGAAATCGAGACTACCAACAAAATTAATTTCAATGTCAGTTGAATATACATATAAATTAGTAATTATAATATTAATTATTTGATAAATAAACTACCAAACCTTGATGATGTTCCATACAGGATTTGCTTTAGCCTTGGAAGTCCTACTTCTCCCGTTGGCGCAACTTATGCTACTCGCCTTCAGCGCGCTATCATAAACAAATAATCATGTCGATCAATTAACAAATTCATATATCATGTGTGTAATAAACTAAAAACAACTGATATTAAAACTTAAATTAAATTTAAGATTATTTACTTACTTATTTACAGCTTCCAACACCACCACCGGGCATCACAGGTGGAGAGAGCAATAGAATATGACAGTATGCCTAGACTGGTGAAGTACGAACAACTGCCAATGGCTTTTCATACAGTAGGGAGCCATATATAATTCTTTCTGATTGTCTCCCAACAAGTTCCCTAAGTATTTACTCAATGCATCGCCAGCAAAGAACTCGGGCAGAAGGATTGACGGATCTAAGAAGCCGTAAACTGATGCAACGCCCTTATCAAGCTGAAGACGATGGAGATACCTAAGATATGAAAAGGTGTGGATGTTAATTACATAATATATATATTGAAATTAAAATAAATTATTAAATGGAAAAATACCAAAAATAAATAAGTTATAAAATTAACTTACGTGCACCAGAGACTCAAAACATTACCGTTCATCCAGACGTTATTTCTGCAGGCGTTCCCGAGTTCGTCACCACAGAAGGAAAATATCCTCTGTTGATCTGGGCGTGCCACCCATCCATCGTGCTCCAATGGACATTCAAAAATATCAAACTCATAATCCTCACCAAGTGAGAACAAACGAGTGATAGGTGACAGCGACACCGACACCGACGTCGACTTGGCCTTCAGTTTAGGAAAAATAAAATAGATAAGTTGTTGATAATTAAAAATAACACAAGTAATTATTTGACTAATTTGGACATTAATAATGAATACATACCTTTGTTAATATTTCGAGCTCACGTCGTTTGGAGTCCAAATCAAGCTCACGCCTTTTCATTTCCAACTCATGCTCATGGCGTTGGACTTCGAACTCCCGCTCCCTAGCTGCCAACTCATCGTCCTCCACATGTGCCCTACTAAAACTCTCTTTTGAGCTCACATGTGAAGGGTTTGCATGCCCTGCGGTGTCCTGGGATGTACCGACGGAGGAAAGCTCTCTGGCAAGCACCTGCTTGAATTCTGGGTTGGATATTAAGCTTTGCATCAGATGTGTTGTAATAGTTGGGTTGGACATGAGGTGCTCAGTAATGTCAGCCAAAATTGATGCTTCATCGACCACCCGTTTTCGTGAAGCAGACTTACCATAATATTCTTTGATGGTCACATTCCCAGGAACACCGAGAACCCGACCAGGATGGTCTTTCTTGCCTAGAACAGTCATCAAGACGTCCTGCCGTCCAGAAGGGACGAATGAGCCCTGGGAGGATTGTGCTTTAAGATGCATCTACAATGAAAAAAAATGAAAAAACGTGCAAGTGAAAAGTGTTGCAAATATCTATACAAATATCAATTGAAATCAAGTTAATTATTTACTTACAATCTTATCTGCCACTTCGCGAGTGGCATCAACTTTAAAAGATCCCATCTTTGTCATGCGGTCGGCTAACCAGACATCCTCGCGGTCGATGTCTGACGGAGGACTTAATGGTGTGCCCTCAGGCACATCTCCTTTTTCAATCCTAGCAGAGTGCTCTTCCTGCTTCGCCCTCAGCCTATCCGCCATCATCTGCTTGATCCGAGTCTGGTACCCACCCTGAGACATGGTGTGGTGGTGGACGTTCTTCGCCTGATTCTGCCGACCCTTATTTGCCTTAGCCTATTCAAACAAAAACACATAATTAAATACAGTTAAATGATCTATAATAAGCATACAAAATTAACTTAATCAACCAACCTGAAATTCTCCATCCTGCCGACTCCTGGCAAACATATCCCAAGTATCCTGATCAATCCAGGGATAATCCGAGAACATTTTATCAAGCCGCTTCTTCCCAGATACATAGTACCTGGTAAGATCATGCTTGAACCCATTCCAACGCTTTGATGCCATTTTCATACATTTATGACGATGATCCTCGTCATTTGGCACAGTCCAAGCTACCTACACATTAAATACATAACAACTGGATGGATTATAACTCGGATAATTATCTAATAATGTAAATCAAACGAATGTAAAGGTAAAATACCACGATAGCCTCCCAAATCTGATCATTAACGTTCTGTGGAACGTCATTCCAGTGGTTGTAGTTGATGCTTACGTGCTGCTTCGCTTGTAGAAACACCCACTTATTAAATTCTTTAGCACGGGGTCCCTGGGCATTTAGATTAGCATCGGAGGACACCTCAAGCTTCTGTCCGCTTTGACTGTCCTTCTCTAGTTTCTTCAACGAGGTGGCTCCTCTACCCCGTTTCCTATGAGCCTGTGATGTCTGTATGGACAAAAAAAAAGATAAAATAGAGGGTTGTAACATTATAAACTTACATTAAAAAGAATGACTAAAGATAGTATATAACATGTAAACTTACACTAGAATCAGGCGTAGGCGTGATCGGGTCCTACGAAGCCCCCACAGTGTTCTCCCGTGCATGTGGGCTATCCGACTGATCCATATGTATGCCTGTTCAGAAACAATATATATGTATTAACATAGGTTATAGCTCAAAATAAATATAGAAGTATAAATAAAAATAACTAGATAGGTCCTGTAGATATACAAAACATCTATCCAATATAAGGACAATACGGGAGATTTAAAACTATAGTTTTTGAAGATTGCCAAGCAATGGTCACGGCCTGGCAGTGATGTCCATCACGACCATAAAGTGCCAACTGAACCAGACCCTCACATGCAGAGTTGATCACGGCCTAGCCGTGATGAGCATCACGGCCGTGACAAATCAACCAGCAGAGCAACATGCACTCAAAACCAAAAATAGAGACATTCCAAACAACTCAAACTCACGGTTTCAAGTTTCAACTACTGAGACTACAGTTTCAACACACACTCAAAACCAAAAATAGAGACATTCCAAACAACTCAAACTCACAGTGTCAAGTTTCAACTACTGAGACTACAGTTTCAACATACACTCAAAACCAAAAATAAAAAAATGTGCCCTAAAAACTCACCAGAAATAGGCGCTCGCGTGGTGGTGGGTGGGTGGGTGGGGGGGGAGCTCGAGTGGTGGCCAACGTTCGATGTGGTTACTGCGAGCAGAGGGACAAGGAGAGTTAGTGCGCGGGAAGGGGAAAGAGAGATGTCAATTTATTGCAAAGAATGAGCGGGAAAGACAGAGTTAGGGGTTAAGAGCGTACCTCACGGTGGTGGCGAAGAAGCCCTCGCGGTGGTTGCGGTGGAGATGAGCTCGCGATTAGGGCAGAGTGAGAGTGAGGGTTGAGAGTGAGGGTTGAGCGTGATGAAAAGAGAAAAGAGACGTACAGAGCGAAGTGCAGAAGGCGCGCGGGTGTAAACGTTATAATCAAAATAAAACAACATTTTACGTCAGTTGTTTGTAAAAACTGACGTTAAAGGACGAGGGTGTAAACGTTATAATGAAAATAAAACAACATTTTATGTCAGTTGTTTGTAAAAACTGACGCTAAAGGATATTTAATTAACGTCAGTTTTATTAAGAAACTGACGTAAAAAATAAAAAACTTTTAACGTCCGCTGTTGAAGACAACTGACGTTAAAAGTGTTCTGCAAAAACATTAATTCCTTTGACTAATGTGTTACTACCCCTGAGCATTAAGTTTATAGATCAGTTTTCAAGAAAAGCAGTCTCTCTTCTCTATATATGATATAGGATTATTTACGTCAGGTAGTTATTTAACTGAAAATCACACTTTTAACGTCAATTGTATTATACAACTGACGTTAAAAGTTTATTAGTTTCTGCAAAAACATTCATTCCTTTGACTACTGTGCTACTTACCCATTCACCTTGTAACCTAATCCTCTTAATGAGCATTAACTTTTTAGATCAGTTTTCAAGAAATTCAGGTAGTCTCTCTTCTCTTTATAAAGAACCATATTCTTCTGTATCAGTCGATCTGTATTACACCCCCCATCTTTTCCTCTATATTTCGTGCTTTTTCCTTCACAATATGCCTCTATCATATTTGAGGTGTTGTTATTTCTTCCTATTCCTAGACTTAAAGGTCTCTGTCTTAATGGTAAAAAAACTTCTGAGGTTGAGTAAATCACATAACATGGATGGTAAGGTTGGGTAAATCACATAATGTGATTCCCTCACTTTATTTCATCCTCGTCATCCCATTCACTTTGCTTTGGAAGCAAGTGACTGTGGATTCAAGACGATGCATCAAGGAATTCCAGTGAAGGAGAAGATGAATAGATCAATTTCAATGTGGATTCACTTTTGCATCATGGAATTCAAGTGAGGGAGGAGATGCATCCATTGGAGTTTCTGAGGACATGACTGAGAAGAAAATGATGTTGAAGCAAAACTTTTTTATATTTTAGGGCTATGTTGCAGAATTTTTTTATCTTTTAATCATTTAATTGTAACTTATGAATCGCTTCAATGAGATACGATTTGATTATACATATAACTTGTTTTTATGTTAAGTGTTTATTTATTTTAATTTGCACAAGAATTTGTTTACTAATTCAAGCTAATTAATGAAGATTAAAAATAAACTTGTTTAAAAAAAAGTTTAGAAATAAACTGCACTATATATATGGAGTGACCTGTGTTAAGAGTGACAACAGGGCATTTCAGATAGGGATATAGGATTATTTACGTCAGCTATTTATTTAACTGAAGTAAAAATCACACTTTTAACGTCAGTTGTATAACAAACTGACATTAAAAATAAATATTTTTTATTTAAACAAGTTTTAACGTCAGTTGTATTAAACAACTGACGTTAAATGTTTATAAGTTTCTGCAAAAACATTCATTCATTTGACTACTGTGCTACTTACCCATTCATCTTGGAACCTAATCCTCTTAATGATCAACTTAATTTTTTAGCAACTTACCACGCCTAGTAACTTCATCCTCTGCTCCAATAAATAGCTTCCTTCCTTCCTTTTATTTTCTGCTTCACAATATGGCTCTGCCATGGAGATTAACTTCATCACTCTTTCTTCCTATTCCTAGACTCAAAGATCTTTGTCTTAATGGTCAAACAACTTCTGAGGTTGTGTAAATCACATAATATGGGTGATAAGGTTCCGTAAATCACATAATGTGAGTTGCTCACCTTATCATCCTTCCGGAGAATCGGCTGCTACAGTTCCAACACCTCAGCTTATGAATGACCACATTATCAGCATGTACCTCGATTCCAACATGAGTAACACCATCACTGCTAGACATGGTCACATTCGGAGTATAGTTTTCCCTTTGGCATATTTCATAAAACTCTCTGATGGGATGTAGCTTTAATGTTTCGAGTGTGATAAGGGGTTCCAAAAGTGGCCTTATGCTTTGCCACACAACCTCCTCATTGAATTCTGGAAAACTCAGTCGCTCGACTCTCCTCTCTTGCTCACCCGTAAAGGGAACGAAGCCTCAACAAATGTTTAGGATTTTAAACCCTTTCAATGTAACTTTTTATAGGATTTTAAACCCTTTCAATCTTCTGTATCAGTCTGTATTACACTTCATGAATGAGATCCGGTTTGGGTTATTGATTCAACTTATACTTCGCACATATATTTTAGTTTTCAAAACATAAACACAAAACATCAAAGCAATTGTGAAACTGAAACTTTGAGGAAGGCAATGCGGAAGGGTACGTATACTAGATAAAAAAAATTATTAAAACAACCTTTAACGTCAGTCCTTACAACAACTGACGTTAAAATTGAATTAATGAAGTCTAATTTATACAAAACTGCCACCACCCCTTTTTAACGTCTAGCTTTTGGTTAACTGACGTAAACCTTTACCGTCTAATGTATATTTTCCACTAGTGATGTTCTGTTTTTTGGTTTTCTTTCTAATTATATATAGAAATGAAGATATAGAAGGAGAAGTAGGAACAGTAGTTAAAAACTGTCTTATAGGTCTTCATGACACATTTTATTCTTTAATGACACATTTTTGGAACATATTCTTTTCTCACTTTTGGCCTAAGATCCCACATAACTGTCTTTGATAACGCAGTCAAAAGGCATGTCAAAACAAAGGTCCCGTGTAAATTAAAGGCATGTCTCAACTTGACATGCCAAGAACCAAGGTGCGCACTTTGTAACAGCGTAATGGCACAACAATGAAACAGCTGCTTACTTTGTAATCTCCATTGTTATCCGAATGGCCTGCAAATAGATAGAAACCCTCCTTCCCTTCTCTATACATACAACCAAAAGTATCCCTATAAATGCATCATTCCTGAAAACTCAAGCACATCCTCATCATTTATCTTAATTAGTTTTCCTTAGCTAGCCTCATATTTTAAGCCAAAGTATTCTAATAAACCATGTCTTCCACTACCCTTAAAGCTCTCTCACTCATCATATATGCCTTTGCAATTGTGCAAATAACAAGGGCAGGTGACCCTGACATTCTCACTGATTTCATAGCCCCAACAAATGGTCCATTTGATGGGAACTTCTTCACATTTACAGGCTTTCGTGTCCTTGTTGGTCAAAACACACCGCCCTCAACCTTCAAGGCATTGAAGGCAGGCATGGTAGAATTCCCTGCTCTTAATGGACAAAGTGTGTCTTATGCTGTCCTTCAATTCCCTGCTGGGAGCATCAACCCACCCCACACTCACCCTCGCTCCGCCGAGCTTCTCTTTGTTGCTCAAGGTTCCCTTCAAGTGGGGTTTGTGGACACAACAAGTAAGCTTTTCACACAGAACCTTCAAGCTGGGGACTTGTTTGTATTCCCAAAGGGACTTGTGCACTTCCAACACAATGCTGATGCTAAGAACCCTGCTATGGCTATATCAGCCTTCGGTAGTGCCAATGCTGGGACTATATCACTTCCCAACACATTGTTCAATACTTCCATTGATGACAATGTGTTGGCTTTGGCCTTCAAAACTGATGTTCCTACCATTCAAACTTTGAAGAAAGGCTTTGCATCCTAGGCCTGATTATGATGGTGGATAGAACTTTGGTTCAACATTTTATCTCTTCTGTTTTCTTTTTTACTATTTTGTTCCCCTCATTTTATTGTTCAATAAGTGCTTCTGTATAACATGGGGACGAACATGCACAACATGGAAATGAAATCTATACTATCTATAACGAGGATAGTTGAATTTTGGTTTCAACATTTCAAAATACCAATACTTCCCCTACACTATAAAACTGATAAAACTGATTTCCAAATTTAAAAAATAAAAATAAATTGTAGCACTTATTTTAAATTTTAAAAAAGAAAACTGCATGTGGTGTAAAATGTTAACCCTATGTCATTAGAACGGTTGAAAAGTAGTATGTGGCGTAAAGCCATCAAAATTGCGTGTGGCGTAAAACTGCATCATTTATTCTTTTATTTTCACGTATTTTTCAAGGGTTCATTCTGAACACTAATAATCTCTACTGTTAGTTTATACGGGTAAGATTCTTTTACTTATCAAGGCTATTTTTTTTTTAATTAAATACTTATCAAACCATATTCTAAAGAATAGGTGTATACAACTATACAATTTTTGCTTTTTAAAAATTTAAAATTTAAAATTCAAAATAAATTAAGGAATCAATCCATACTTAATCTCCTTATAAATCTAAATGTTGAGATGTGAAGCTCAAATAATAGTTGTAACTAAATTATATTTGGTACCTTGGATTTGTTTTTTTTATTAAAATATGTATCTTATTTATTTTTACATTTATTGTAACATGATATTATTAACGCAGTGATGTATATAATGTGTGTTTACATTATTACGTCACATTGTAAAGTTGGATAAATCTATATAACAAAGACGAGTAAAAACATTAGAAATGTGGTCTGACAGGCACTGTCTTGCCGCTAGTATATATAAAGATAAAGATGTAAATTCTGTGACATTCATCTCTCTTTTAGTTATAACCCCTCCTTTAGGATTTTTAATGGCCTTCTTTTCATTTTCCTACTTGAAATAACGTTACATGGACAATAATTGGACATGACCCTTTTCTTGGTGACTTTTTTTTGGTCTTTATTGGCATATCATTTATTTGCCTTCATTTAAAATAATTTAACAAATGATTATTTAATTAAAAATTGATTTTTTTAACAAAATAAGGAATAACAACGCACTCTATATTTGATTTTAAAATGAGTTTTTTTTTTTTATCAGGTTTCAATTCTTCCTTGATTATTTTTGAGGAAACCAACTATTCTTTTTTCATTATTTGAATAATAAAACTTCTAATTGGTGGCTTTGATACACCAACAACCTAAAGATCACTTAACCATTTTTATTTTTGATTCTCAGTGCAATGGTGCTTTACTTGAAAATAGAATCTGCTAATCTTGATGTCACTTTTGATAAATAGATCCTATATATCTATAATGCTTATCAAGGTGGATCTGCTTGCACCTCAACCTTGAAGAAACACCTAGATTTCAGGTTGGTTCTTGATAAAAGGCCTTCATTATGTGCACATGTAAAATGCACTTGCATGTACATAATTTACTGTCCCTTAAAGAAGGAGACTAATAATTTTCAATCATGTGCAGGTCTGAATTTTCAGATATATGTTAATCTGTTCTTTTGAGACACAAGACATAATGAAGATTTGGAGGCTAAGAGTTGATGTATTGAGTTGTATTAGTAGTTTTATTTTTGCATTACCAAGACTTTTCACAATTTCCCCAAAATATTCACTGAAGCAAGCATGTGTTATACTTATTGAGGGAAGTGTTGCCATTGGAAGACCAAAATTTCGTAATGGATCAAAATGGGAAAAGAAGGATACCATACCCAGAATTCAGGTTTTAATGACAATGTAAATTCTGTGACATTCATCTCTCTTTTAGTTATAACCCCTCCTTTAGGATTTTTAATGGCCTTCTTTTCATTTTCCTACTTGAAATAACATTACGCCGACAATAATTGGACAGGACCCTTTTCTTGGTGACTTTTTATTTTGGTCTTTATTGGCATATCATTTATTTGCCATTATTTAAAATAATTTAACAAATGATTATTTAGTTAAAAAATGATTTTTTTAACAAAGTAAGGAATAACAAACGCACTCTATATTTGATTTTAAAATGAGTTTTTTTTTATCAGGTTTAAATTCATCCTTGATTTATTTTTGGAGAAACGAACTATTCTTTCTTCATTATTTGAATAATAAAACTTCTAATTGGTAACTATCCTGATTTTAGCATCAATTAAATTAGTATTCACCGTTATTTATATTGAATTAAATTATTGGATCAATTATTATAGGATTAAATATTCAATTTTTCACTAAAAAAACAATTAAATTACTTTATCGATTATTAGTGCTTTTAACAAATATAAACTAATAAAATAATGGTAAATCTACGGGTATTCATTGATAAACCAATTGGTAAATTATTTTAAGTTACTAATTTAATCAACTGTTGTAAAATTGGTTTAATAATTAACTAATAACTCATGATTTTTCCAGAGGTTCTTAATTTTTTAATAGATAATTTTTCCAGTAAAAAAAAACCCAGATATTATATTCGTTTAAATTATTAACTATCATGATTTAATAATCAACAAAAAGATTTAATCAATTATTCTACAATTGATTATATTTTCCAAATATATATATATATATATATATATATATATATATATATATATATATATATACTAGTATGTGCACCTGTGTCCGGCACGGGATAAAATGATACCAATGATAATGAAAAAAAATACAAAAATTTTAAAATTTGTTTTTCATTTGAGAATTAAAAAGAAGCCCCAATAATCTAATTTTAAATATAATCACCATTTCAATAAAATTCAGATAAAATAAAATCAAATTTGAATATATTTAAATTAATTATGATAATCCTTTATATAACATGATAATCTATTTAACAATTAAATTAAATAAAATTTCTGGAAATAAAACAACACATCAATATTGGGGATGACACTTACTATGAGTTTAAGTATATTCACATAAGATTTTCGACCCCGTATCATAGAATATAAATATAAAATATTTAAATATTAATTAATTTTGTATCGATCAAATAATATTTTTAGCATATCGATAAAATATTGAACCTTGTAATGACACTTGTTAAAAGATTAAACATATTCATGTAAGATTTTTCATCTCATGCAACATTAATATAAAATACTCAAATACTACATAATTGTATATAGATAAAAAAATATTTTAAGCGTATAATCATTTATTTTTATTATAATAAATTATATAAGTAGACATATACATACAATGACCACATTTTACAAATCTTGTTGTTCCCCCAACCAAGATTTGCGTTCTTTTCATTCTCAATCTTTTTTTTTTTTTCATTTTTCAATGTATCAAAACAATGTTATAATTCAATACATCGACCTTTTTACCATTCATTCGATATCTTTATTGAATATATTTATTTATCTATCATATATATTATTTTTCTTCTCTCTTGAAAGTCATTTTGATTTATTTATCCTCATTTTCCCGTTTAAGTTAAAAAAAAATTAGAAAATAGATTTGTCTCTCATGTTATTTTTTTCTTATCTCTTGAAAATCTATTTGATTTCCCCATCTTTGCCTTGTGCAAGTTAACCATTTGCATATAATTTTTCCTTATTTATTAAAAATATATTTGATTTATTTGACCTCTTTTTTCATGCAAGTTAATCAATTTTAATAACTTTACTTATATTAAATATTATTATTTTTCTTCTGTGATAAAAATCTATTGGATTTGCATAATCTCTTTTCCCCATAAAAAATAACAATTTTTTAAAAATACATTTAGCTATCATATTTCTATTTATTCTCTTTTTAAAATCTTTTTTTTTTATTTATAAATCTTTTCCCTCATGCAAGTTAACCAAATTTTAAATATATATTTCAATAATATCATTTTTTATTTTCATTTGAAAATCTATTTGACTTGTTTGTCATCTTTTCACATGCAAGTTTTTTTTTATCAATCGGAAAGAGAGACAACAAAGTAAACTAGGGTCCGAGGTAGCTGATTCCTATAGCATCTGCTAGCAAGGCACTTGACAGCTGAGATGGGCAAGCATTCCAGACAGTAAAACCATGCTCCATGTTAGCTCCATGTTTGACTAACCAATCTGCACAAGAGTTGCCTTCTCGCAAGGTGTGATGAAAGGACAAATCCCAATCTCTTTGTTTGAGAGCTCTGATAAGCCTCTGGCTCATCTAGTTTTATGGCTAGTATGACCAGGGTTTTGTGCAAATTATATCCTATTTTCACCCAAATTAGATTAGATTGTCCTCAAGCAAGGTTTTGAGTCTCTAGAGAAGTTTTAGGTTAATTTAGCTAGTTTTGAGTCAAATAATACACTTATAGTTGTGTCTTTGTTTTCAGGATAAGTTGGAAGGCAAGAGAATAAAGAAACAGGGGGTTCACCCCGCGAAAGCTATGTTCGCCACGCGACCCCGAAGCCTGACTGTTCCAAGAAAATGCAAGGTCTCTGGTTCGCCCCGTGAAGAAGGTCTCGCCCCGCGAGTCTTGCAACCCAGAAAAGTCAGAGACGATCACGGCTTGCCCGTGTTGAAGGTCACGGCCGTGGCAGTTTTGAAGTTGAAGAGTCTCGCCTCGCGAGAATCCATTCGCCTCGCGAGCCTGGAAGTCATAAAGCATCACGGTTGGCCCCTGATGTTCATAACGGGCGTAACAAGAAGACTCTTCAGTTCCTCGCCTCGTGAAGGATTGTTCGCCTCGCGAGAATACCAAAGGTTGCAGACTGTTCACAAGAATCGCGTCGCGAGAGAGGCTTCGCCTCGTGAATAGGCTTAATTTCTGACTAGTATAAATTGATGTTCTGAACAGTTTTGTAGAGACTTTTTGCTTCTCCATTGTTCTGTTTACATTTTTTTTGTGTGTTTTCGTTTTTGTTAATGGAGAACTAAGTTCTAGGATTGATCTATTGTAATTGATTTCCATATACTTGAGGTTCTTGTATTTCCTGTTTTGTATGTTTTTTTCCCTCTTCAATGCCATGCTTTATATTTCTGTTTGCTTAATTCAGGAGTATATTGTATTGTGTTGATTTAATTCCGGTGATATCATGTTCCTATAATTAATCGCATCTGCTTAATTTGCGTGTGTACGTTTCGTGTTCGCTTAGTTCACGAAGGGCTTAACCCCGTTTGCTTAATTCGGGAATAGGGACATGTATCTGTAATAGTGGTTTCGCTTGTAAATTGTTGTTACAACCGGGAGGGGATTAAAATCTGCTTAGGGCTTGGAAATTGCATGAACCTATGATAGTTGGGAAATCAAGAGCAACAGATTAATCTGTTTTTGGCCATTTGATAACCTCTTTGAACTGTCTTGTTTTATTGCTCTGTTTTCATTATTTTGTTTTCTTTGATTGCATCTCAATCCAAACCCCCCCCCCCCCCCAAAAACTTATTTTTGTGGAAAATAACACTTAAGAGTCCTTGAGAACGACATCCGAGTTGTCGCCCTAAACTACATTTTTAAAACCCGCTCGTCCTTTTTGGTGCGTGCGCGACAGCGCGACCAAGCTCTAATATGATCAATGAGAGGAGCCTGAGGGTGGAATTGAGCAACCCCTTCTTCAATGAAGTTGAGAGCAACTTGAGAATCAGACTCACACATAACCTTTCTAAAGCCAGCATTCCAAGCCATTCTTAGCCCAAAATAGATTGCAAGAAGCTCTGCCTTAATATTGGTAGTGACACCACAGAAACCAAAGAAGCCAACCAACCATTCTCCTAGACGATTTCTAACCAAACCGCCATAACCAGATCTTCCTGGATTGCCAATAGAGCTACCATCAACATTCAGCTTCACAAAGTCTCCGTTGGGGTGGTGCCAAGCCACCTGTCCCAGTTCCTTGCTGGTCTTAGTCTGACCAAACATCTTGAGAGTGGTTTCCTGCAAGGATCTAATTTTGCTCAGAATCTGCCAATTGCTCCAATTAACAGCTGAGAAGATTTCCTCATTTCTAGAAGTCCAAATGAACCAACAAGTGATGATGAACAAGGAACCAATCTTGGTTAAAGCATTTTCTTTGAACCAAAGTTGCACATCATCCCCAGGGACAGTCGGATGTAGTGTAATACCCAACAGATTCCAAATAGTGGCAGCCTTAACACAATCTCTTAGAGTATGTGAGATGGTCTCACCAGGAGCACCACATCTCTGACAAGCAGAGTCAGTAGTGAGATGCCTAGTAAATCTGAAGTTGTTAGTTGGCAGACTATTGTGCATGATCAGCCAACTAAAGAACTTAAGATTTTCAGGAATTTTCAAATGCCAAATCCAAGACCAGTGAGGTGTAGAGTCAGGACAGTTTGGCTCAGTCCGCAGCAGCCACTGATAAGCACTCTTAGCAGTGTATTCACCCAAGTTGCTTGCACCCCAAATCAATAAGTCCTCGGCTTGATCAAAAGCACAAATACTTTGCATCTCCATTTTTAAGTCAATTGGCAGCTGAGTAGCGAGCATGTTGAAGTGCCATTTGCCATCAACCAGAATATCTTTGATTTTCAACTGAGTGTCTTGGATGTTGACAAAGGGAATTAACTCAGCAATGCAGCCTCTGTCTAACCACTTGTCATACCAAATAGAGATATCTCCTTCTCCCACTCTAGTTATAAAGCCCTGCTTGAGAATCTCTGCCGATTTAGTAATAGAACTCCAAGTATAACTGACCCCCTTCCTGATTGGAGCTTGCAAAATCTGGCTGCCATTTAAGTACTTGTCTGATAATAATTTCACCCAAAGCTTGTTAGGACTGTTAAGAAGATCCCAAACATGTTTCCCCAGCAAGGAGATGTTAGCATTTCTGGCCCGATGTATTCCGAACCCGCCTTTGTTCACAGGTCTGGTAACCACATCCCATTTGACCCAATGGTTGGTCTTTCCTCCCCAAATGAATTGTCTGATACAAGCATCAATATTGCTGCAGACTCCTTCTGGTAGCCAAATATTCTGCATAGTGTATACTGGCATGGAACAAATTATAGATTTTGCAAGTGTTACACGGCCAGCTCTGCTCAATAACCTGCCTTTCCATCCAGCCAGTCTACTGTTTATCTTGTCAACTACATAAGCAAAGTCTCTTTTAGTGACCTTGCCCGATAGAAGAAGGAAACCAAGGTACTTGCCTATGTTGTAAGTATGATGAAACTCAATCATGCCCTCAAACTTGGAGACCTTGGTTCTGGGGATATTCTTAGAGGGAAGGAACCTGGATTTCTGAATGTTAACTTTCATACCTGAGGCCTTGTAGAAGCTGTTCAAAACATCCTGCACCAATCTAACCTACGATGCCTTGGCCTTAGTAAAGAGTAAACAATCATCAGCAAAGAACAAGTGTGATATGGCTGGTCCATTTTTAGAGATTTTAACAGGAAGCCATTTGTTTTCGCTGATTTTCTCTTGAATCAAGATGGCAAGTTTCTCCATACATAAGACAAATAGATAAGGTCTCATAGGATCACCTTGCCTCAATCCTCTGGTTGGAGCAAAGCTGTCTAGCCTTTCATTGTTCCATTTTAAGGAAAGGCTTGAGGAGGTAATATAGCTCATAACCAAATCAATGGTTTTTTGAGGTAAATCAAATTCATTCATAGTGATATTGAGGAAGTTCCAATCAACACGATCGTAGGCCTTTTCAAGGTCAATTTTAAACATGAGGAAGCCTGTTTTGCCCTTCTTTTTGTGCATGTGATGAACAATTTCTTGAGCAATCATAGCGTTGTCTGCAGTGCCCCTATTTGGGATAAAGCTACTTTGTAAAGGCCTATGAAATCCTCCAGATAAGGCCTTATCCTTCTCATCAAAGTCTTGGTTATTAGCTTAAGCATCATATTGCAGAGGCTAATTGGCCTAAAGTCCTTAAAGTTGGCAGGATCATCCACTTTAGGTATTGGCACAATTAGAGTCTCAGCAAAATGTGGCTTAATATAACCATTTGAAAAGGCCTTGGCAACCATCTTCCACACATCCATAGCCACTAAATTCCAGTAATTTCTGAAAAATACTGATTGAAAGCCATCCGGGCCCAGGGCTTTATAGGGAGCCATACTAAATAAAGCATCCTTAACTTCCCTCAAAGTGACTGGCAGCAAAAGTTTGTCATGCAGGTCCTGTCCAATCGTAGGAATACCCTTGAGAGTGAGGCTATGGGGGTTGCATTGATCACTGGATTGGAATAGATTCTTGAAAAAATTATAGGCTTCCCTCTTTAGAATGTCATCATCAGTACACCAAAGGCCATCAATATTGATCCCTGTGATTCTATGCTTTCTTCTTCGAATAACCGTTTGCGTATGGAAGAATTTAGTAGTCCTGTTACCAAATCTTATCCAATTCTCCCTCGACTTTTGGAACCACAGGATCTCTTCTTGGGCTAGAATCACATTAAATTGTTGCTGCAGCTCTCTTTCTAGTCTAATGAGGTCAGAAGATAAGGCTATATCTAGTTGTTTATGGACACCTCTAATTCTGCCTTCAATGTGTCGTTTCCTCTTAAAGATGTTGCCAAAAACTTCCTTATTGAAAGTAATAGACCGATCTTTAATTTTTTCCAGTTTCACCTTAACATTTCCATTGGAATGCTGCCAAGTATCTGTTACCAAGGTACCATAGTCCGGATGGGACATCCACGCTGCTTGGAAGTGAAATAGCTTGGATCTAGTGCTTCTAGATTTATTGCAATGAAGAAGAATAGGGTTGTGATCTGAGTTATGCTGTGGAAGAACTTCCACTATACCATGAGGGAACATCAGTTGCCAATCCACATCAACAACACATCTGTCTAGCCTCTTTCTCACATGACCACCCTGGTGAATGTTTCGTCTCCAGGTGAACAAACAACCAGTAGTGTGGAGGTCCAAGAGGTTGCAGCCTGAAAGTAATTGAGCAAACAAATCAGCCCTAGCAGGGCTAAATATACCACTTGAGACTTCAGTAGAATAAAGAATTTCATTGAAATCTCCTAAAAGGAGCCAAGGACCGCCAATAGAGTTTCTCAGATTCTTGAGGTGGTTCCATAAATGGCATCTGTTCGAGAAGATAGGAGATGCATAGATGGCAGAGCAATGCCAAATAGTATCTCTACGCTTGATGGAGACAGTAATTGCTTGGTGCATTGAATCAACCAAGTTGATGGCAGTATCCATTGAGCATGAAAGGATCCAGATTCCACCCGAGTGACCATTGGCTTCCTGAATGAAGACAGGTTTATAGCCCATGGAGGACCAAAACTTCTCCACCCTGGTGAACTGGACATGCGTTTCGTAAACACAGAAAAGGGATGGATGGTGCAACATGATTAAATCACGAACATGGCGCCTAGAAGCTTTGCTAGAGGCACCTCTAATATTCCAAGATAAAATTGAAAAATTTTGGAAGAAATCCATAAAAAAAACCAAAGAGAGAAATGGACCATGGAGGTCGGACGTCCATAGAGTCTGGTAGAGGTTGGGTTTCAGGACACCACTTCTTGGCTAGCTCCATTGCGAGGAGAATCATTCATCTGAGTATTTGCCATTGTCATATCATAGTTCTCATCATTATCATCATGTAGCAGGATATACCTATTGTCGGAGATGGATTTCATTTTGACTGAAGATTTTGCACCACCTCCCAGCTCAAAAATTTTTACATTGTTCTAGATCGTTTTATTTTTGGAGTTCTTAGCCTCGATGAACTTAGCATCCACAGTCGACCTTGGAGCGTTAGATTTCCCCTTGGACCAAATAAGAAGATCCGGATCCTGTCTTTGCCTCTTATTCTTCTCATTGGCATACTCGGGTCTACGTGCATTATGGGAATCAGGTTGGCCCCTTGGCGTATTATTCTGTTGCGCCATCTCTGCATGGGAGTTTGGTAGATCCCTTGATGCATAGGATTTCTATTTCTTGTCTTTACTAGCCTTAGTCACGTGTGAGTTTTTTCCTCCGCTTTCTGTTTTGGACGTGCGGGATTTTTGCTTTTTATTCTTAACCACAAGCCAATCACTATGAATTGGTTCCTCAATTTCCGCTTCCATTGATTTCTCAGTTATTCCCACTGATTACAGGATTTGATTTTCCTTCCTTTAAGGGGGGTCCGAGCTGGCCGGATAGACATCCTCCGGCCGAGTCGCCGCCGTTTTTTGGGAGGAGGAGGCATCCACCTGAGCACCTGCCATCTTCCTGCACTCTCTGGTAAGGTGTCCATAGCAGCCACATGAGCCACATATCCTATGTAAGCCTTCATATTCCACGTGATACCAATGTCCCTTCAGCCATACCTTACCTATAACAGGTTTGTTCAGATCAATTTCAACGCTTACTCGGGCATAGCTTCCACGTCTCACAGCCAGAGTATTACTATCAACTTTGAAAGGCTTGCCCACTGCTGTAGCAAGGGTCAGCAATATACTTTCATCGTAGAAGAGCAAGTTCAATCCTGGAAATCGTATCCATACCATAGTTTTTTCGATTTTTGTCGTGGGAGACATAAACGCAGGAGACCAGCATTGCACCGTTAAGTAGTGATCGAAAATCATCCAAGGACCCTAATCAACGACCTTTGTGCGATCCACTTCTTCCTTGCACAACTTCAAGAGGTTAGTCAAAAGAACCTGCAAAAGTACCATCAAAAGTATATCTTCATTGCACAACTTCAAGAGGTTAGTCAAAAGAACCTGCAACATCACTCAAACAATGATCTGTTATAAAAGATGAACTACAAACATCAATATTTAATTCAAGGATAATAATATTAACTAAAGAGGGGGTTGGGTAGCTCAAGTGGTTTGAGTAAAGGGTATAAGGATATCAAAATGCAATTAGTGATAATAAAAATAAAATCAAAACATTAACTATTTATGCATTTAATATCCAATTAATGTTTCTACTTGACGTTGGTATCTTTTCTCATAAAGGCAATAATCCTCCCAACATTTATTTTTGCATCACTAACTAATTATGCAACATGGTTGTAACAGTGAACGATAACATATACAAAATGGAAATCTTTATTGATGAATTTGCTCCTCTCCCCTCTCATAACACCAACGAACAATTACATTCAATCACTTAGTAAACTATACCATACAATGAATGCTAGTGAAAAAAATAAATTAAATCTACAAATCAACATATTTAAAGAGATTTCCAACAGTATCCATTTTTATTATGATTTATTGGAATGAAATTAGTGAAAACCCTCCTTTATTATGATTTCAAATCAGTATCTTGCATGCTCTACCTTCAACCTTCCCATGATGGACCAAATTGTCATTAAATTAAGAAGAAGAAGTTTTCCTGGTCAAATAGTAATAGCAGTGTCAAAAACCCTAACCCAGAATTTTCATTCTTGAATAAAAAAAATACAATAATGGTACCCAACATTATAAAAATAACAAAAGGTAAAAGAAAAATTGAATGGAGAAAGCTGTCAAAGAATAATGGCTTTTCATTTACCAAAATGTTTTGGCAACAACATATTTATTTTGAATGCATTGGGAACCTATATGCATGTATTCATAGTAGCAATAGCCAACAATAAGGGGGATTTTTTTGATAATCCCACAATTCAAATAACAACAAAACACACATTTTTCCATATAGTTTAACAACACTTACTTTAGAAGGAAAAAAAAAGTCCATGCTGATCAAAATTACTTACCACATCAACTTTAAAGGTTACATCTACCCTGAAAGTCTCAAATCCTTCCCCATATCTCCAATAGCCTTGAAAGAAACACCAAACAAAAGGGTCGATTGAAAAATAAAAATTCAAACTTTTAAGAAGATACTATACTTACTGACCCAGAATTCCCAGCTGTGGGAGAAGGAAGGGAACATGCATTAGATCAACCAATTTCGAAACATTTTAGAAAAAGCTTTGAATAAGATACTATACTTACTGTGTTTGGAGAGCAAATGAAACAACGAATTTTCAAAAGAAGAAGAATATTAGAAAGCCATCTTGTCAAAGAAAATTAAGGTTGTAATATGGAGTTTGGTGAAATTTAAAGGGAAATGAAAATATGTAAATAAGCATGATAAAGAACAAACCACACTTCATATATGCAACAAATCATCATGTGTCCAGAACACCATAATCCCTCTGCGACACGAAAAGCTCCATCTCGCGAAAACGAGACTATGTCAACTCGGTGATATTGGAGAAGATGGAGAACCTCAATTGATTATTCGATTTGGAAGGATATAAAATATAATCACCTTGAAGGGTTTGAAATTATATGTTCATAAATAAAAAAGTGGAAAATAAAAATTAAATCACATAATGGGTATATATACCTTAATCTTTTCTTTTCTTGCAATGGTTTCCTATTTTGTGGTAGAAATTCTGTTGCGATTCTTGTCTTGAATAATCTGTGATTATAGCAAACAAAAAAGTTAAAATCACTCCTCATTTGTGAGGAGGAGAGAGGGGGGAGAGGGAGAGAGGAGATACAAATATGTTGGTTTCAAGATTTGGTGTTGTTTAATTTCAAAAGGAAAAAAAAGAAGAAGGGAGGAAAGTAGCCGAAGAGAATTTGATAATTAAAAGAGAGGGTGATTTGAGAGATATTAGACTTGAAATGCATGTCATTTATTTGCTTATTTAATTTTTTTATTTTCATATTTCGATTTTTAAATTATTTTGTATGCAGAAAAATTAGTTTTTATTTCCATTTAGGGAAAACCTAATTGAAGCTTCCTTGGTAAGCTTTCATTCTCATTGTGACACCTGTCCATACTTTCCTCCTAGGGGATTAGTTTATATATTGTATAGATATATGTATGTATGTATTTCAATATATCTAAATAATAGTTTTAAAAACCTTAGGCCCACAGGAAGGTTGACGGCAGGTCTCAGTCATATAACACATTTATATTTATATTTAGCTCATGCCGTAATTAATCCAGGTCAACTTAGTCACACAAAAAAATCCAGGTCAATAGCAATCGACCAAACGTCATAAATTGTCATCAACTATTGAAAAGAACCAGGCACAAGGTTCTCAGTCTCCATATACTAGCAACACCTAATTCCATTGAAAGAAATTATGAAAGGGTTCAAACTATTTCATCTAGGTTTTCTTTTCACATGGACAATTATATGTGGCCATATGTCTAGAATGTTTTCCTTTTTAGCCTGAACGATTTATTTAATACAAAAATTACAAAATTCATTTTAACTTCCCAACTTCAAATATTACTAATACATAAAGTCATTTTTCATTTAAGTGAGCTTTTTGACCATGAGTTTACTGTGTTTTGGTACTCATACATTTTACTGATATCTTAATAAATTGGGAATGGGAAACATTCCTCTAACTCAAGTAGTTAGTCAAATGTCTAGCTAACCAATGCTTTCATTAGTTGATGACCTAATTAAAACACAAAGAACAACAATCTCAGAGTTGAATGAAGCTGCATATGGGTATACCATAATCTTTAATTTATTTTGGCTCCTTATCTTTATATACAAATATGTTGTGTCCTGACTATTTTTTACAATATTTCATAAATTTGATTGTTATGTGATCGTTAAGGCAAAAATTTCATTAGAAATCACACACAACTACAAATGCGGTTTATGAAGAAGTCTATCATAATTTATTCTACGCGAGATACTCTAAAATTATTATATTTATTGGTTGTTTAAGTATAAATTGTACTCTTACAAGTAAACTTTCACTCTTATTGGGGATTCGATTGTAACACCCAGATTTCTACTGTTTCTGTATCGATAAACAAATATCAATTTTTTTTTATGAAACTTAGAAAATGATTTTGGGAAAACCAAAGTCATATTCATATCATACTTATTTTTCTAAGTATATGGTGAAATTTTTGGTCGAAGATTAAGACGGAACCCGGTTTGCGTTTTCACCGACAGTAAGATCTTACCGATCAGAAAACCTAATTTTAACCCGAGAACGAAATGAATAGCGTTTATAACTCATTTCCAACGATATAGGTTATTTTGAAAATTTTCAAAATAAATATGTTATTATACTCGATTCGGGCGTAAAATCCTAATCGATTAATCGGTGGAGTCGAGAACGGATGTGTAGAGACAAAACCCGACATCGGATGCTGAGATCTCTTGCCACCTAGGATGGTGAGTCATGTGGATGAGTCACCCATGTCATGATTACCTTTAAACAAACATCTAAATATTTCTTCAAATTAGTGTAAAGACTATTTTGCCCTTGGACCATTTTACCCTTGAATTTTCATTGAAATGTCAAGTTTGTCCCCACAATGTGTGGACACAAATCAGCCACATCTTCACTCATTTCTCACCACATGTTAGTCATGATGGGTTTTTGAAAATATCTTAGATATTTGTTACGTAAAAAGACTAAAATGCCCCTAAGTATGATTAGAAACCCTAAACTACCCTTATGACTCACTAATACTTGCCCCCTCACTCTCTTCTACTCACGGCAGCCCCTCCCCCCTCACACACACTCTCATTTTCTTCAACTGCAACCAAGAACAACAAAGAAAACCATAGGTTCTTAAGTGATTCTTTGCAAGTTTGGATCAATTTCTTCATCTTTTCTCAATCTTCAAGAGGTAACCATTCTTCTTTCATGATCACTCTTGTCTTAGATCCATTTACTTTGCCATGATCATCAAGTTTAAGTTCTTAGATCTATAACTTTGGAAATTCCTAGAAAATCATAGAAAAATCCTTTTCATATGATTCCAGTTGCTATGAACTACTTATGATCCCTAGTATCTTCATTCCTGAGCATGTGTAAAAATAAAATTTCCTTCCCGTTTTTCTCTAAGAGGCCGAAACCTCACTTGTGAGGATGGAGGAGGTTTTGTTCCAATTTCAAGTCATGATCATAAGCTTTTCTAGTCCATTTCTTTCCATTGAATCATGTCCAAAAACAATTTTCTTCAACTTTCATGTATGTCTTCAAAAATTTGTAGAAAATCATAGGATGATTATTTTTGAGTTCTAACAATTTTCAATACCTCTCTACTACTCTAGGATCGTGGATCCAAGAGTATGTAAAATTTTGAAACCCCTAGCCATTTTTTTCATTGTTGACCGAAGCTACCCACAAAATGGGTTTGATGATTTTTCTTCATTTTCAAGTTATGGCAAATTTCTATAACTCTACACTACTCTAAGGTTATAGATCTAAGAGTATGTGGAATTTTGAAACCTCTAACCTATTTTCCTAGCTTGGACCGAAACCATACCCATAGGAAATAATAGATTTTTTTTCAAAGTTTTTATGTGTTGTTTTGTGAAGGATTGTGTTAGTAGTTGTTGTTCGGAGTTCGTGGAGGAAACCAGATTTGAAAACTGAGACTTCGTTGAATCAGAATTCGAATCTTCAAGAGGTAAGGGGAGTTTGCATGAGGAGCTTCGATAACTATGTGTATAAATTGTTTGGTGTGTCTGTAACTAATGGTTGTAGTTTGTGGTGTTTGTTTTAAAATTATTACGTAATATTCTGTGATGCATGATTTATCTGTGAAAGCATGCTATAAATTGCGATGTGAGAATTTATTGTTGGTTGTGAAAGCATGTGATAAATTGTGTTGTATGAAATTTTCTGTTGATTTTGTGATTGGCTGGAAGCCTGACATCGGTCAGTGCTTATTGAAAATTAAGGATAAAACGTTAAGAAAATTTAAGGGAAACTGTATTTTTTTTAAAATTAGTGGATTTAATTTTAAGGCAAAAATAATAATATTTTAATGAGTTTTAATGAAAGAATAAGTTAATAAATGACAGCGAGTACGTAACCGTGAAAAAATTTCACTTTCGTCTTTTTTTTCGAAAATGACGAAAAAAAATTGGAAATAAATCTTAATGCTAAAATTGCTTTAAGGTTGTTGATAAATAATTTTTTTAATAAATAAGGGTTTTTACTTGTCTAACGACAGTATGAGGAAAAACGATCTTTTTAAGTGAGAAAAATAAATTTATTTGGAAGAAATAATAAATTTATTTGCCAGAAATAATTTTCAAAGTGTTAATGAATTTTTAGAAAATAAAAATAAAGGATTTGAGGAAAAATGATTATTGATACGTTTTAAAATGAATTTCATTAGAAAAGGATTTTTGGAAAAGAATTTAAGAACAGCGGAAATTTTCCGACAAACTTGGATAAGTTTTTGGAGTTTTTGTTTTGGTATTTGTGTTTCACTGAATGAAAATTCTTTGGGAAAAATAAAGGAAAGGATAAGGACTTAGATTGCCGAGATGTCGGGCTAGTGTTCCTAAAAGGAAATTGCACTTGGAAGGGAAAGGAATTAGAATACCTAAGGAAGAGTAGTCGGGAGTTTTAAGCCTCGACAGAGGAAAAACAAACGACAAAGAACAATTACGATAACAAAGGGTTTTACATGCATAGTCTGACAAACATGCCATTTTGGGCAGACATGCCTTGTGTATCGAGCTACAATTTTCACAAAGGGTGAATTGGGTAAATTGGTTAGTTACGGACCAAAGATAAATTCTAGGGTATTTGGGTCTTAGGGACATTCGGGCTTCGAAAATCCAGTCAATAGTTGGGGCCTTGCAACCTCGGGTCATGGAATTCGGTTACCCGGCACGAATGTACTCAATAGGGAACTATTCCAATATTATTTTAGGTGCTCCATCGTGATATTCCCTGAACAATTGGAGCCAGACCTAAATTAGAGGCCGATCTCATGAGACAATTGTGTTAAGGGTATCACAGCCTAATCATCGCTCGAAGAAGGGAAGTTAGGAATCTCTGGAGAATAAAGTTCAAGACTCATAGGAATGGATATTGAAGTGTCATGCATTTTTGAAAAATTACGATTGGATGATCGGGTATGAATCCCATTGGTAGGAAATATTTATAGTATGTATACATGATGTTTATTTGAGTGTCGTGCATGTAGTTATCATGATGAAACTCATTGATGGTATCTCACCCTTGCTTTATTTATTTTCATGTTGGGTTTCTGCCATGCTTCTATATATATATTCGAGTACAGATGAACCAAATGAGTCCGATATCGTACACGGGAGTACGTTCCCTGCACTTTGACTAGGTCGATGACGGAAGTGTGTGGAGGACTAACCTGGATACTTCTGCGGGCGGGGAGTTCTAGGGAGGACTTCCCAATGGGTTTTCTTAACTGTGACCAGCTGTAGGATTCTGATTTGGGTTTACTTTTGGAAAGTAGTACCGCTACTATATAGGTTTAGTTTATGTGTGTTTACCTTATGCTATGGCTTAAATAAATGATTGTAATATAAAGGGCCATATGTAAAACCTTATTGATGCATATATATGTATTCGGTTGTTTTTTAATTATAACGGTTTGGGTTGTATTGTTTGAGGAAAAGAAAAAGAAAAAGAAAAAAAATTATCACTAATTTCAAGGAAGTTAAGAAATAGAGAAAATTATATTTTTCCGAAAGCAACCAGCATAATTATTTTCAGTCTTTTAGTTTCAACATGTAGCGCCAAGGGTGTGCTACATCGATAAACTATGTTACATGTAAAATTGTAACTGTCCAACAGGTTTCCCTTTTTAACCAATAACATTTACTCAATTCATATCATGAAAAAATTTCAATCATTCCACTTCAAGTACTACCCATTCACAATTTCTCTGATATTTCTATCTATAACTATTCATTTTCTTCAAAATCATTACAAACAAAAAATACATAAGTCTTTATTCATTTTATTAAACAAATATATTCACAAACACTATATTTATTTAAAAGACTATAATACCCCGTGCATCACACGGATCTTAGTTCTAGTTACAACAAATCAAATCAAATCAAATCACATTTCATTGTTGAATAATAATTTTGGTTTATAATCCCCGCACTCTTTTCTTTATTTCTTAATCTTAAATCTAGTTTTTTTAACACACTTCATGTGCGCTGTACGTGTTTAAATTACATGCATTGTTAAAAAATGTTGTTACATGTTTGGTTGGAAATAAGAATTTAATTTTGATACATTGTCAATATAAATATTTATGTAGTGACGATCAATTACAAAATATTATATATGTGTAACTTGTAATGTAATTATGATAAGTGTGAATCATTTTAATGACGAAATAATTTATGATTAATTGACAATGTAAAAAAAATCTTTAAATTGATAGTACATATCAATTGAATCCATAAAATAAAATGGAAATAAAAATAAGAAACTAATAACATTAATGCAATCTTTTTCACTTCCATGTTAGGTAATCTTCTATCTTCTATACTAAATACATTTAGGAATAATCTCATTGAATGTTCTTCCACGTGTCAACCTCTGAGAAAGACATCATTTAATGTTCCATTTTTTAATTAAAAAATAACTAGAAATTTTGAAATTTAAAATTAAATCAATACTTTAATGCTAAGATATTGATTGCCTCATACAATATGGAAGAGTTGAATATATATGGTATATGGAAGAATCAAATCAGATATTAAAGTGAATCAATAGAGAGGCTGAAAATTTAAATTTATACTGTATACATTTATAAATAATCTCATTCAATGTTCTTCCACATGTCAACATCTGAGATAGACATCATTTAATGTCCCAAATTTTTTTATTTGAAAAATCTATCTATATTATATACATTTAGGGGTAATCTCATTGAATGTTTTTCCATATTTCAACCTCTGAGAAAGACATCATTTAATGTTCCGATTTTTTAATTAAAAAATAATTAAAAAATTTGAAATTTAAAATTAAAGCAATGCATTAATGGTAATATATTGATTGCCTCATAGAATATGGAAGACTTGAATATGGAATATGGAAGAATCAAATCAGATATTAAAGTGAATCAATAGAGAGACTGAAAATTTATTTATAATAATATATACATTTACGAATAATCTCATTGAATGTTCTTCCACATGTCAACCTTTGAGAAAGACATCATTTAATGTTCCATTTTTTTTAATTAAAAAATAACTAAAAAATTTGAAATTTAAAATTAAATCAATACTTTAATGGTAAGATATTGATTGCGTCATACAATATGGAAGAGTTGAATATGGTATATATGGAAGAATCAAATCAGATATTAAAGTGAACTAATAGAGAGGTTGAAAATTTAAATTTATCTATATAATATACAAAAGAGAACGATTTCACATGTATAGATTAACAGGTGTCGCAAGTTTCGGTTTACACGTGTCGAATTCTCATGATTCGTGTCTCCATGGTCTGGTTCCGATCCTAAAAAAATTTTGTTCAGATTCTTGACATAAATAGCTTCCAAATAGCATTAATACGTATTTATTAGGTTATGAAATTATTTTCAAAACATGTTTCAGAATACAATTATAATAAATTTGTTTCCAAAACCGTGCTTTAATGGCATTTAAGGAGGATTTTCACATTTATATGATTTCTAATTTCCTTTCCTAGCAGATTCAAATTCTGAAAGGTTCTTAGCCTCTTCTCTTTTTATTTAATCACTGCAAGGTTAAATTTGAACCTCTAATTCTCGTTCTTTTTTTTTTCTTTTTCCACAGCACGTTCCAAATCTACAAAAGGTAAGGGTCCCTTCTCTTTTCATTTTTTTTGGAGGAACACGAAGAAGAAGATGAATACAATGATTATGAAGATAAATTGGATGATTTTTTTTACTTTGAATTATTTGATCTTTTTCGTCTTTATCATTCCAATGTTTGTGAAGCATTGAAATTGTTTATCCACGTAAAGTATGACTCCTCCACTAGAAGGAAAAAATAATATGATAAATAAATATTTTGATTCCTTCAATTAATATTGTTTTAAGAGGTTTTAAACATTTATATGTTTTTCTAAATAATAAGTAAATTTAATTAAACAACTCCAATAATTGATAAGTAACAACTTTTATATATGCTAAACATATACATTAATACAAAAAAAATCAATTTTTTTTAACTTTCACAAAAAAAACTTCACATTTTAAATTTATTTTGAAAATTTTAATAAAAGTTTTACTCTTAAAAATACATATAATAATATTCTATATGTGATATTTAGAGTAGGATTACAATTTCAAAATAAAAAAGTATCATTTTCCAAGTTGCTATTTTAATACATTTTATTATATATTAAAATGATGTGCTTTTAATTAAATTTACTTTTTGTTAAATGTATACATCTCTTAAATTGATTTTATTATGAAAATATTTATGTTTATATGAATGTGTATTGTCTAGAATCTTAATATATTTATATATTAATTTGTTTTGATTAGAAATTAAATACCAATTTAGAAACAGAATGTTTCATCATATTATTGGAGGTATATAATAATAATAATAATAATAATAATAATAATAATAATAATAATAATAATAATAATAATAATAATAATAATAATAAACATTAACTTTTTTGTTTAACCTTTCATCTACTCCTCTTTTCCTTCTTCCTCATCTACCGGAAGGGGGTGGTTTTGGGCAATTTTTTGGCCTGGAATCACCCCTCTACATCGTTTTTTCTCTCCTTTTATCTAAATAAGTGGTTTTTCCACATAGATATGGTCTTTCTTTCGTGTTTTTCCATGTTTTCGTTGTTTGCGTGCGGTGGTGTTTTGTTCGTCGTCTTGTTGCGGCGCCTTTTGGTTTCCCGTCTTGTTGCAGTGTTCGTTTGGTTCAGATTGCCAAATCAGCTTCAATCTATTACAGATTCAATCAAGACTTGAGCGTCAACGTTACAGGATCCGGAGGCATGTGTATTCCGGTCACTTTGATTTTGTCACATTTGTAGGCATTTTGCCGTGTTATGCTATTAACCTGGGTACTGTGAGTTTGTTCGCATATTCATCCTTTTTGGTTTTTAGTGATGTTGAATTTGTGTTGTTTTCGATTATTTTACCAATTGAATGAATGAATATCTTTTTAGTCAAAATAAACATTAACTTTTTTTTTAAACAATATAATAACAATAACAACAATTATACTTGGTTCAAATGATTATTTTAAATGATATAATTATTGTTCCTGAATGGAATTTAAATGATTATCGTTCCAGATTTAAATTTAAATAATTTGAAATAAAGATTTGAATGAAAGGTCACGAATTGATTAACACTTACATGAATTAAAAGGATATATACGGTATTGATATCAATTTGTGATTGGATTTATATCTTTCTTTCTTTAAATTTCAATTATTGAATTGTAATTGCTAAATTGGAGAATGAGAGCCTTTGTATATATTTTCTTTAATTGGAGTTCAGTTACCCTTTTAATTTATTTTTATTTTTTGTTGTTGTTGAAAACCCTTTTTAAATTCCGAGACTATGTTCTTTTACCAAACATAAATTATTTCATCATACTTATAATTAGATCAATTAAAATTAAATATTTAATTCATCAATTATAAATAAGATTATTTTAATTGTTGTTTATTAATTATTATTATTTAGTGTCCATAAAATAACTTTATTTACTTTCTTTAACCGTAGCAATTAAATTTATAATTTTCCTCTTTCAAATAATTTTATTTCGATGAAATAATTTGCTTTCACAAAAGTAATTTTTGTTCCGTTTCCTTATTTGTGTCCCTAAGAAAGTTAATCAAATGGTCTTTGAATAGAGAAGGAAAAAACAATATGAAGAATAAATATTTTTTTTAAAAATGGTTAACTTGAACGAGAAAACGAGATAAATAAATCAAATAAATTTTTAAGAGAAGAGAAATATAATGATATGATAGATAAATATTTTTTTAAATGATTAGCTTGATCAGGGAAAAGAGAAGAAACAAATCAAATATATTTATTTATCAAAGGAAATAAAAAAATGATTGATAAATATATTTTCTAAAAAAGTTTAACGTTCAAGGGAAAATAGAAGAAATAAATCAAAATATTTTTTTCATATGATAGATATATATATACTTTCTAAAAATGGTTAACTTGCACTGCAGTTAAAAGAGGAGATGTAAATCAAATTTATTTTCAAGACAGAAGAAAAAAATTTGTATCATTGGTAAATATATCTTCTCAAAGTTTTTAACTTTCACGAGAAAAAAGAAGAAATAAATCAAATAGATTTTTTATAAAGAAATAAAAGTTTTATATGATTACCAAGATATTGAGAAGAGTTTAACATTAGTGTTTAAAAAAATTACATTGAAAAATAATTAATTATCTTAAAATGCAGTCATAGATTTGAAAACATATTTATAGTATTAAATATTCAATGAGGTATCATACTAAGATAGCGGAAGGGGAAATAGTTAGTTCTAATTTATAATTTTGCTTTAAAAAAAGAAAATTACCATAATATTGATGTTGATTGAAGTAGGTAGAATACCAAGGTATTGTCAGAAATGTCAAATATTGAAAATAATATGATAGAGAAAATTACTTTCTTAAAATGGTTAACTTTAACTGGAAAAGTAGAGAGATAAATCAAATAGTTTATCAAGAGAGAAGAAAAAGGTAATATGATAGATAAATATATTTTCTAAAAATGGTTAACTCACACCGGACAAATAGAATAAATAAATTAAATATATTTTCAAGAGATAAGAAAAAATAATATGAATATATGAATACATTTTTCAAAAATGTTTAACGAGAAAATGAGTAGAAATAAATCAAATTGATTTTCAAGAGAGAATAATAATAATAATATGATAGTTAATTATTTTTTTAAAAATGATTAACTTGGACGGGAAACAAGGACAAATAAATTAAATAGATTTTGAAGAGAAACAAAAAAAATAATGTGATAAATAAATGTATTGTCTGAAAATGGTTAACTCTATGGAGAAAGTGGAGAAATAAATCAAATAGACTTTCAAGTGAGAAAAAATTCATATCATTATGAAAATCATTGTGTTTAGTATTAGTATTAAATAAATAAAATTGAGAAATGATTAGTTAGCTTGAAATGAAGTTGTTACTTTGGAAATATATATTTACTATTAAATGTCAGAGAAGTACGATACTAAAGTAGTGAAAGAAATATACATCATCTTTTTGATTCATTACATTATTTTTTAGTGCTTTTATATACATGATCTTTTTGTATTATCGGTAAATTTTATTTTCAAATAAACATATTTTTTAAAATAACAATATTCTTCTTTTATTTCTTTTTCAAAAAGATGTAAACATGTTTTATATCTATCTTTTAATATTGCATAAATATTGTGATATTCCACCAGCGTCATACATGTAACATGCTAAAGTCCATATTTACAAGACAATATATACTTACTATAACATAAAATTAACAAATACATATTTTTTTGATGAAATCATAAAAAATTAGAATATTCCCCGTACGTTGCACGGGTCCATACACTAGTACTATATACATTTCCAAATAATCTCATTCAATGTTCTTTCACATGTCAACATCTGAGAAAGACATCATTTAATGTTCCAAATTTTTTAAATTAAAAAATCTATCTATCTATACTATATACATTTAGGAATAATCTCATTGAATGTTCTTCCATATTTCAACATCTGAAAAATACATCATTTAATGTTCCGATTTTTTTAATTAAAAAATAATTAAACAAATTTGAAATTTAAAATTTAATCAATGCATTAATGGTAAGATATTGATTGACTCATAGAATATGGAAGAGTTGAATATGGAATATATAATAATCAAATCAGATATTAAAGTGAATCAATAGAGAGACTGCAAATTTATTTATACTTTATACATTTACGAATAATTTCATTGAATGTTCTTCCACATGTCAACCTCTGAGAAAGACATCATTTAATATTCCAAATTTTTTTAATTAAAAAATAATTTTAAAAAATTGAAATTTAAAATTAAATCACTGCATTAATGGTAAGATATTTATTGCCTCATAGAATATTGAATATGGAAGAATCAAATCAGATGTTAAAATGAATCAATAGAGAGACTGAAAATTCAATTAAAAGCAATAAAGTATATTAGTTACAGAAGGAAATTAAGAATTTCAATGCATTAAAACACGTATATTTCAATATGATTTAATGTTCCGAATTTTTTTCAACGAAAAAAATAATCTATCTTTCTATACTATATACATTTACAAAAATCTCATTGAATGTTCTTCCACGTGTCAACCTCTGAGAAAGACAACATTTAATGTTTCGAATTTTTTAATTAAAAATAATTAAAAAATTGAAATTTGAAATTAAATCAATGTATTAATGGTAAGATATTGATTGCCTCATAGAATATGAAAGAGTTGAATATGGAATATGGAAGAATCAAATCAGATATTTAAGTGAATCAATAGAGAGACTGAAAATTCAATTATGGTGATATTTTTTGCAACTAGTTTGGGGAGTGGATTTTCGGCTTCTCGAGATTTTGTGGCAAAGACACAAATGTGAAAGCTGAGCTCATGGCTATTCTCCGGGGGTTGGAAATAGCTTAGAGTATAGGTTACAAGATATTATTTGCGAATCAGATTCTACTATGGCTCTTGACATGGTAACCAAAGGGGTACCTCGGTTTCATCCTTATGCCCTATTATCGATCACATTCGAAGAATGGTTTCTCACTCTTGGGAGATTCATTTTAATCATACTTTGAGGGAGGGCAACGAATGCATGGATTGGCGAGCGAAAATAGGATCTTCTTCTGATGTTTCCTTATCCATTTGGGAGCAGTGCCCTTCTTGCTTGACTCCAGTTGTTCTAGATGATGCTCTTGGTGTAACTAGAACTATGATACATTAGTTTTCGCTTGTTTTTTTCATTTTTGTATGATAAAAAAAAGGTGTATCCATTCTTAGATTACTTAGTGAGTTGACATTTTATATTCACTTTTTTTTTTGACACAAGAAGCTTACTACATTTCATTCATAATCAAAGTTTCAATACATATTGGAATCTCAAAGAAAACATGAGGACTAGAATAATCAATGGCCACCCTAGCAAGGTTGTGAGCAACCATATTTGCAAGCCTCCAAGTAAACTCCACATGAGAGTTTTGACAAAAAGAAGAGAGCAAGACCTTAGAAGATGAAATAAAAGCACCAAACTCAGATAAGTCAACACAAGAAGAGTTCATATTATCAACTACTATCTTGGAGTCTAGCTCAAAAATCACATTGTCCCTCTGCAAATCTTTCATCCAGTTAATAGTAAAATATAGGCCAGCAGCTTCTCCCATTTGAATATCCATGATAGGCTTGAACCAGTGAGTTTTAGCTCCCAAGAAATTACCAAGCTCATCTCTTAAGCACATACCAATACCAACCTGATTATTGTTGGGGAAAAAGGAGGCATCAACATTAAATTTACCTGCCGAGCTGGTCCGCTGCTTGACAACCTGGACTAATCGAGATCATGGGCCTTCAACCACTCCTGTAACAAGGTACTTCCCCTGAACCATATAACACTGGCTTCCTCCTCCACACCATCCCAAAACTTCATGTTGCGGCTCCTCCAAATGATCCAAAGAGCCATGGGCCAAGATTTGTAATCAAGAGGAGAGAGCTTGTTTAAAACAAGGAAAAACATCTTCCTAAAATCATTGGCTCTATCAAAAAATCTAGAAATGACATCCCACAGATTTGCTTTTCTCCACACCTCCTCAGCTTTAGGACAAGAGAGAAGGATATGCCAACTATTCTCAAAATTAGAGTCGCACCAAGGACAAATAGGATCACATTGAACACCTTGAGAATTTAATTTGGTTCTTGTTGGGAGGCAATCACGAGCAACTCTCCATAAAAAGAATTTAACCTCTGGAGGCACACAAAGATTCCACAATTTTTTCTAGTTAACAGCTACCTTCAAGTGATCCACTTCAACCAGTTTCTCCATACAAAGTCTGTATGCTGAACGTATGCCCCTGCGCTCAGGCCACCACATCAACATATCATCCTTTACTGCACCATAAAGAGGAGTTTGTAATATAGAGTTAGCTGTGGCTGGGACATTACACTCCTGACCAAATTCGCGTCCCATTTCTTTTGTCCCTGCATCCATAAATGTGCGACTCTCAAGTCCAAACTGGCATAATCATCATGCGCTGCAATTGGGGTGGATCTATCAGAAATCCATGTATGAGACCAAACTCTTAAATCCTTGCCCTCTCCAATGTGCCATTTTGTCCCTTATTTTAGTAATATTTTGGCTTCACATAAACTACGCCACACATAGCTAGCATTATTACCAACCTTTGCTTCAAGAAAATCACAATGTGGAAAGTATTTGGCTTTGAAAAGCTTGGCAACAAGAGTATCGGGTTGAGATAAGAGCCTCCACCCTTGCTTGCCTAAAAATGCCACATTGAAGGAATAAATATTCCTAAAGTCCATGACACCATCAAGCTTGTGCATCGACAATTTATCCCATGAGAGCCTTTATTCCTTTGTTTCGATCTCCACCACTACCCCACCAAAAGGAGTTCATAATCTTCTCAATCTCATCCCCTAAAGACGGAGGAATAAGAAAAATACTCATAAAATAAGTCGGAATGGATTGGAGAACAGATTTTATCATAACTTCCTTACCGGCTTTAGATAGCGATCTACCACTCCAAGAATTAATCTTTCTCCACACTCGGTCTTTGAAAAAACTGAACAAAACTTTTTTACTCCTACCAATCATGGAGGGAAGGCCCAAATATTTACCCGTGCCCAAACACACCTAAACACCCAGCAAAGTAGCAATAAAATCACGCACTTCTGCCTCAGTGCGACACCCCTTCTTGGGTCATCACAGAGTAACACGTTGCGGAAAATACACTTTAATTATGCTGGTTACTTTCGGAAAATAATAATTTGTAACACTCTTCTTAATACCAAAAATGGTGGTAATTTTTTTTTCTTCTTTTTAACTTGACATTCAACATCATACAACAACATAAACAACACACCATATATGTGTGTATATATATATATCATATGCATCAGCAGTTTTGTACAAACTATATAACTATACAGGGCCTTTATCAGAACAGGCAATTCTCAAAATAACTAAGTAAAGAAAGTAAAAATATAACAGACACATAGTGAAATGTCTAAGACCATATAACAAAAACATGGCTCTCAGTAGCCAGAAAGACTGACGAAGCCACTACCCCAAAAATGGAAACTACCTACAGCTGGCCAACATCTAGTGGTACCCATTGGGAAGACCGTGGTGGTCAATCCCACTCCCCGTAGAGGTATCGGATGAAGACGCAACTGGACCCTCATCGGGTGAGTCATCATTATCATCAAGAGGAATGTAATCTGGCACATCCTCAACGATCTTCTCCAGGTACTCCTCCAGATCTATGACTATCTCCTCTGGAGGTGGTGCTAATGCTGCCTCAGCTAATGGTTGCACCTCAAGCTCCTCATGATCCACCAGATGCTGAAGTAGAAACCACATCGGAGGTAAAGATACCTCGATGGTCTCCATCGTCTTGTGCTCGTGCTGTGGCCCCGTCGAAATCGTGCCCTCTACTGTATGAATATGCCCGGTATAAATAACGATGTGAGCTCCCAGGTTTATAACCCACGCGTTGATGTTCTCGACATCCTCAAAATGAAGGGAATGAACCCCTATGTGCACCAGTAGCAGTGCCGGATCCATCTATACTCAAATAGTAATATATCCATACCGAAGAGAGACCAACAATAAAACATGCAAGGGTAAGAACCAATATATGGATTTTAAAACAATAATCATATGCACGACTCTCAAATACCATTTAACATGAATATTCAAAGATAAACAATATATTTATCAAAGGGTTTCTTACCCGACAGTCGTAGTCGTTTTAAAAACCATGGCACTTCAATATTCATCAACTAACTTTGGTACCTAATCTTCGGAGCCCCAACCAACAAACAAATGAGCTGATCAGGCTCTCATTGCCAAATAAGGCAGAATCGTTGCCAGATAAGGCAGAGTTCAAATTTAACCTTATCATAGTCCAAAACGAGGCACGGTGAACATTATTCATAGTATAATGTTTCGTGGTCGTATACCCATCAAGGCATAGTGATGCAAACGTCATGAATAGTTGCCATCAAGCATTCAAGTCCTATGCAAAGGCACGTCTGCCCAAAAATGCATGTAAAACAATTTGTTCATGTCGTTTTCTTTGTGTTCAATCTTTCCGTGTCGGAGCTAAAAGCCTCACGACCAAATCACCGTTTTAAACTTTCAAGTTTATTCCATCATTCCAAAAATAACCGACTCCAGGTCATAAATGTGCAAATCACGAAATCTAGACCGATGCACCAGTCTTAGATACCTAGATTTTAGTGCAAAATAACCAATACCCATTTTATAGGACATCTAGTCCATAACTTCACCTTTTGGACCCCTGGCCCATATCATAAAACACTAGATCCCGACGTTTTGGCAGCTAGGTCCGTTTTTCATCTTGAAAACCATTTTCGTTTTGTGAAACACAAACAAAACAAAATTTCCTCAACTTATCTAAGTTGACAGAAAAAGCACCGTTGTTTACCGATAATCCTTTTTCATTGGAAATTCGTTTTATAAATCCGTCAAGATCCCTTAAAAATCATTTTCTTTCAAAAATCACTATTTTGAACTTGAAAACATAATGTTTTTAAGTCAATTCTCTGTTTTACTCAAGAATACTATTTTTAAGAATACATCTGTAAATATTGTCGGAATTTTCCGACGTTTGACGGTTTAAAAACGTTTTTAAGTCAAAACATGACTTTTCTAGTAAAATAATTTTTCCAACATTGTAATAAAATTATTTTTGAAACTTCTTTTCCTAAAATAACATTTTCTAATATTTATAAATTTCCTACGTATAATTTAGCAGTGCAAAAATATTTTCACGGTTACATCTTCATTGTGACTTAGAAAAACACTCTTTCGACGTGAAATCATTAAAAAAGTATTATTTTTCACTATTTCCCATTTTTCACCAAATAAATAATTAAGTAATAATAAATTACTATTTCCACTAAATTAAACTCATTATTTCATAAAAAAGCTTTTAAATGCTTTTAACCTCGTATTTAATTAAGCTCCGACCACTATCAGGTTTTCCAATCCACATCAACAATAAACTCATGTCAATAATATAGAATTTAGCACAATTATGACAGGCAACAAAATATAACAATATATAAATGTAGATAATTAAATAATTAAAAGCAGGTAATTACTAAGCAAATAAAACTAACTACATAAAAATTACATACACCCAATAATTAATACAGACCACAAACAATTACACATGGCTACCAGAAAAACCCCTCAAGTAATTCCCTTACCTCTAGACGATAATCCTCCGATATAAGATTCGTTGTAAATCCACGCGTCGATAACACTCGTACCCGATAAACTAGCTTATCCTTCAACAATACACAATAAATCAACAAACAAATAATTTAAAAACACCTAATCACCTACATGTTGGTTTCGGCCTTGGGGTGTTTTTAGGGTTAAAAATTTCTAAAATTCCTAAGCTTTTGGATTAGTGATTCTTAATCACTTAAAACCCTAAATCAACACTTAAGTTACAAGAATTGAAATAAAATACTCCAATCCTCCAACAAACCAACTTCGGCCATGATAAAAAAAATGGCTTAGAGACTTTGATTTGATCAAATCAACATAGATTCAATACATATATAAGCTATAAGATTGAATCAAACAAAACTAGCTAGAAACCCTAGGGTTCGACCTTGCTTGGTTCAAGAGGCAAGAAATTTTAGTTTAATACATCCTCTTAGATATAGAATATAGAGATGACAATAGGATCATAGAAATTATTTTCATGCTCATTGGATTTTCCTATGATTTTCTATGAATTTTTGAAGTTGGAAACCCTAAAATGCCTCATATTGATAAAGGCTTCAAAACATAAAAGTAATTGAAGAACATGATGATAATCAAGTGAGGAGAGCATGGTATACCTCTTGGAATTAAGAAATGGGCAAGGAATCCAACACTTCCTTCACAAATCAAGCTTATGTAACTTAAGCTTTTTAATGGAAAATTGGAGAAATTTGATGAAGATGATGAAGCAAGGCTTTTATAGTAAGCAGATGGGCTCTCCAAGGGTGTTTAAGCTGAGGGAATTGGGGGGTATTTGGTGAGACACCCCGCTGTGCCCCTTTGTGTCATTAGATTAAAACCTCATTATTTAATTACTTAATAGCACGCTTAACGTGAAAAAAACATAAAAAATTAAAAACTTACAATAACGTATACAGCTTCATATAGAAAACACATCACAATCTAAGTATATTAAACATATTACAAAACACTGTTGAGGGTATCCTCTCAGTAGGATACCTCACAGACATATCCTTATACCAAAGTTAAACAAAGTGGAAACATATAAAAACGTCTCACGAGATGCACTGGCCATAACTAACTACACCCTAATCACCATGGGTCACAGTTCGTCCTCCGGCATCCGATTCGTAGGGAGTTCCATTCAACTCCTCCTGGTTAGGCTCATCAACAGGGTCTTCTCGTACGATTCCACAAGGAGGTAAAATACAACATACAAGAATATACGGGGGATAAGAAACGGTTCTATCATCAAAAAGAGGAAAAGAGTCATAGTAAATTATACAATAATTGTCACAGACAATCAACACACATAACTAACGAATCATCCTCAAGTTAATATATATCATCCTCTACCCCCAATCTGATGCTACTCAAAGACACCATAGTTGCACACCTATTCTCTAAGGTGGAAGTGGTCTCGTGAGAACTATTGATTTTACGTGTATTATATTACCAATACATGGTGTATTATATTACCAATACACATATGTGTTTTACGTGTATTATATTACCAATACACAGATGTCCTTGTGTATTATATTACCAATACACTTTTGTCTTCGTGTATTATATTACCAATACACGGTTGTGGACAACAATGCCTATACTTGAATCTCACCAACCCGTTTTAACAACATCCTAGTGCCTTAACCTCCCATTAGAACTTGACACATATTCTATGCCATAACACCTCTTTAACATACATCATCTAGGTTAGGCACTTCTAAATCATCATTATCCTCACACCCAAAACAATCATCTCTTACACAACATATATATCCTTGCTTAAAATCCACTGACCATAATAATAAAAACCAGGCAGATCATGCATAACACAATATCAATCAAAATATTCCCATATTACCAACATAGCACAAAATCAATTCAATAAAGGTAATAAAATCAAATCAACCATCAACAATATAAAAACCAACCTAATGTCGATAAACCTACAATCCCCGAATCGCCATTAGTTTTTCAGAAAAGGTTTCCAATATGATTTCGGTCTTGTTGATTACTCGACTACTAGTAGGGTTTAGGTCACCCTACATAATTATTATATAATCTACTACTTATCCATTCCGACGATAGGTTGGTTCTTTCCCCCACCTGAGCTAACAGTACCGGATTCACGAACTTCCCGATCTTTGTAACTACGTCACGAATATCCGATATCCTTCAACCAACATCACATAACAACGATTAATCAAACAATTCCCATTAGGTTCATTTTAATACTAGGTTCGGCCTGTAATTCAAAATGAGGCTAGGATTATTTTCTCACCCTAATCTTTTGGATTCTGGGTGCTTAGGTCTTAGATAACAAGAATAATTTGTTAGAAGTTGAAAATATGAAACAAAATCCTCTAACCTCTAAGGTTAGGGTTTCGGCCTTGAACATAAAAATAGTTTAGAAAATTTATTTGGATTCAAACCCTTGGATCATAAAAGTATAAGTATCTAAAAGCATAAAAACCATAATCTTAACTCATCAAACACTTTTAAACATTTTTACATAATCTTTGAAGAAGTAGATCTAAGACTTGAAATAGATAAAACTTGATGAAACTTAAGATTAGTTGAGGATTAGGAATATAGAAAACCTCATTTAAGTTAAAAAATTGAACAAAACCTCATTTGTCCATTTAGAAATAGGTTCGGCCCTGTTTAGATCTATAGGAAGGAAAAATGATTTTGCTCACATGCTCTTAGATGATAAAAATAGAGATCATAACTAGATCATAGAAATTGGTTTCACATTTTTATGATTTTTCTACAATTTTCTAGAGATTTTAGAAGGTATGGATCTAAGAATATCAAAAGGATGAACACGGCATAAACTCAACAAATAAGTGAAAAGGAGATCTTAGATGAGTAAGAAGAAGAAGTTTTACCCTCGGAGCTTGAAGGAAATGAGTGAAGATGATGAGTTCTTGAAGAAAATCAATGGAGTTTTGAAGTGAAGAACATGGTTATGTGAGTGTAAAGTGTGAAAATGAAAGAAAATGAGTGTTGATATAGAGGGAGAGAGAGAGAAAGTGACGTGTGGGAGAAGGAGAGTGAGGGACTTGGGCTCCAAGTTTTGCTAGGGTGTGTTTGGTTGGAGAAAGTGAGAGAAAAATGGGTTTTTGGATTAAAATACATTATATTCAAAAAGTGTAATGATGGTTACTTTATGATGTAACCTTTGACTCACATAAACATGTCACTCCTTTTCCATCAAGTCACATCGGTCATCTCAGCTCCCCATCCTGCTTCGTTCTGTACCTAGTTAAAGTTTCTGATCGTATTTATCGACGATTTCACCCGGATAAAATATTATATTTTAATTCCGAACGTAAAATTTCCAAAATTACTAAAGTCATTGGAAACACGACAAAAACACTAACCATTTCGTTCACGGGTCAAAATTGGGTTTTCTGCTCATTAAACTTTTATTGTCAGTGAAAACGCAGACCGGGTTTCGTCTGAATTTTCAACCCAAAATTTTATCGTAACCCTCTACCATAAAGTAGACTATGAATATGATTTTGTTTTATTTAAAAACACTTTCTAACTTTCATATTAAAATATAATTAATTATATTTTAACCGGTTGAACAACATAATTAAAATCCGGCTGTTATATTACTACCCCTCTTAAAAGAAAATTTCGTCCTCGGAATTTACGTACCTTAGAAAAGATGTGGATATTTTTGTTGCATATCCTCATCGCGTTCCCAAGTAGCATCTCCAGTAGTTTCATCCCATACGAACTTAACCAAAGGAATTTGTCTACTGCGAAGCTCCTTAATCCGTATATCTGCTATCCCTACAGGTAAAGCCTCAAACTCTAGGTTCTCTCGTAGTTGTATAGACTCAGACTCAATGACATGTGAAGGATCAGGATAATACTTTCTCAACTAAGAAACATGAAAGACTTCATGAAGGTTGTAAAGATTGGGTGGTAAGGCAATTTGGTAAGCTACTGGACCAATTCGTCGAAGAATTTGAAAAGGTCCAATGAATCGAGGAGTAAGTTTTCTGGATTTGATAGCTCTTCTAATTCCAGTTTTTCGAGTAACTCTCAAAAACACGTGATCGCCTTCCTGGAATTCTAATGGTTTCATCCTCTTGTCACTGTAGCTCATTTGCCTATCCCGAGCTTTCTTCATCTTTTCTCGTATCTTCCTGACTTGCTCCATAGTTTGTTGCACCACATCTGGACCCAAAACTTGGTTCTCACCAGTCTCATACCAACATAACGGGGTCCTACACTTTCTGCCATACAAAGCCTCATATGGTGCCATTCCGATACTACTATGGAAACTATTGTTATAAGTAAATTCAATCAATGATAAGAACTCATCCCAACTTCCAGTGTGCTCTAACACACAAGCTCTCAATAGATCCTCCAATGAATGAATTGTCCTTTCTGACTGTCCATCAGTTTGGGGATGATAAGCAGAACTCATCCTCAACTTTGTTCCCAAGGCATTTTGCAATTGTCTCCAAAATCTAGATGTGAATCTAGGATCTCGATCTGAGACAATGCTCGATGGCACACCATGCAATCTAACAAATTCTTTGATGTAAATACGAGTCAATCTTTCCAAATTATAACTTTCACCGATAGATAAGAAGTGAGCACACTTCATCAACCTATCAATGATGACCCAAATCGCATCATGCTTCTTAGGAGTTTGTGGTAATCCGACCACAAAATCCATGGCTATATTATCCCATTTCCACTCTGGGATATCTAAAGATTGTAATAATCTTGCTGTCTTCTGATGTTCAATCTTAGCTTTCTGACACACTAGACAAGATAAGACATACTCCGCTACTTCTTTCTTCATCCTTGTCCACCAAAACATTTTCTTCAAATCCTGATACATCTTTGTGGATCAAGGATGAAAACTCAACTTACTGTTATGTGCCTCCTCTAAAATCATCTTCCTAAGTTCTGTATCCTCTGGCACACATATTCTATCTCTAAACCTTAACACACCATCTGTTCCTCTACTAAACTCATAAATTTTACCTTCATCGATTCCTCTACTTACTTCCTGGAGATATAGATCGTGAATTTGTTTATCTTTAAGATCTTTCATAAAATCACCACTAATAGTGATCATACTTAAGCAAAACTTATTCTCAACCAATTCCATTCCTAAGTTCAAATCCCTAAACTGTTCAAGCAATTCTAACTCCTTAACCATCATTGCAGACACATGCAAGGACTTCCTACTTAAAGCATCTGCTACCATATTTGCCTTCCCAGGATGGTACAATAATTCAAAATCATAATCTTTGATAAACTCCATCCACCTTCACTGTCTCATATTCAATTATTTTTTATCGAATAGATACATCAGGCTCTTGTGGTCACTAAAAACATTAAACTTTGCTCCATACAAAAAGTGTCATCATATCTTTAATGCGAACACTATTGCTGCTAACTCCAAATCATGAGACGGATAATTTCTCTCATGAATTCTCAACTGTCAGGAAGCATAAGCCACAACTCTTCCCTCTTGCAACAGGACACAGCCTAAACCTTGGTATGACGCATCACAGTATATGCCAAACTGTCCTAGTGGGTCTGGTAAGATCAACCTAGGTGATGTAGTCAACTTGTCCTTCAGCTTTTGAAAACTATGTTCACATTTGTCCGTCCATACAAAAGCTATATTTTTCTGCGTTAACTGCGTCATAGGCAACGCAATCTTCGAGAATTCCTCTATGAACATCCGATAATATCCAACTAGTCCTAGGAAACTCCGTACTTCACTTACCGACTTAGGTCGTTCCCACTTAAGAACTGCCTCAACCTTAGCTTGATCTACGGCTATTCCTTCTTTATTAATCACATGACCTAGGAATTGTACTTCTTCCAGCCAAAACTCACACTTGGAAAGTTTGGCATAAAGCTGCCTATCCTTCAAAACTCGCAACACTAATCTCAAATGTTCCTCATGCTCTTCCCGCGTACGAGAATAGATAAGAATATCATCGATGAACACAACAACAAACTTATCGAGGAACGGTCTAAAAATTATGTTCATATAATCCATGAAGACGACTGACGCATTAGTTACATGGAAAGACATAACTAAATATTCATAGTACCTGCACCTCGTCCTAAAAGCCGTCTTGGGTATATCTTCCTTCGTTACTCTGATCTGATGGTACCCAGATCTTAAATCAATCTTAGAGAACACTGCTGCTCCTTTCAACTGATCCCTCAAATCATCTATCTTAGGCAACAGATACTTATTCTTAATTGTCACCTTATTCAACTGCCTGTAATCCGTACACAACCTCACACTTCCATCCTTCTTCTTAACAAATAACACAGGTGCTCCCCACGGTTAAACACTCGGTCTGATAAAATCTTTTCCTAACATGTCATCCAATTGTTCCTTCAACTCTACCAACTCAATCGGTGACATCCGATAAGGTGCTACAGATATAGGCCCTGTCCCTGGTATGAGATCTATAGTGAATTCCACTTCTCTTTCCGGTGGCAAGCTTGGAATATCTGGAGGGAAAACTTCAGGAAACTCTCTCACAATAGGCATGGAATCTATGCTGGGAGTCTCATTAGCCTCCACTGCGAAAAGCATCACAAACTGTTGAGAGTTGTCACTCATCATAGAAACTCCTTCATGGGCAGATGCTATACTATAAGGTTCGAGAAATGATAAAGTCTTGCTAGAACAATCTAGCACTACATGGTTAGCCGAAAGCCAATCCATTCCAAGAATAACACCTATCTGTTGCATAGGCAAACAGATAAGGTCTACAATAAATGTCCTATTCTCAACAACGATAGGACATTGTAAACAAACAGACATAGTAGTCAAAGGATTATAGGTTGGAGTAGATACTGTAAGGGTATATGGTAATTTGGAAACAGTTAAGTTCAAATGATCCACACACTTATGCGAGATAAAAGAATTCGTAGCGCCTGAGTCAAACAATACGTTCGAGAGTCTATCAGCTATCAAACACATACCTTGTATAAGATCAGCAGATTGAGAGGATTCAACTCCCCTCACGGTAAACACTCTTCCAGTGGCTTGAGGTCTGGCCACTTGTGGTCTTGCTACTGGGACTCCTCTTCCAGCTCCACCTCTATTGTCTCCAGTTCCTCTTCCTAAGAATTGCCAATGTTGCATGACCCTTTGTCTGCAATCTCGTGTCACATGACCTGGTTTCCCATAGTTGAAACAGCTAGGCCTATTTGTACAGTCTCTAGCATAATGCTACCCTCCATATCTGAAGCAAACTAAGTCTTGCGGTTGCTGACCCACTCTACCACCGGTGCTGGTGCCGGTGTTTGCCCAGGTCGAGCATATGGTCTCTGTCTCCACTGATAACCACTTCCTCCGCGCCCCTGGAAACTTGATCGGTTAGGACCTCCACTCCTCATTTGTTTATGTTCATTGGCCATCCTTAGGTCTATACTTTCAATGGCACTACATCTATTCAACTAGTTCTGGGAAATACTGTATGTCAAGAGACACTATAGCCCTCTGCAGCTCTTCTGAGTCCTTCCTCAAATCTTCTACATTGCCAGTCCTAACTTGGAAACCTCTGATAGAATTCTGAAAACTTGATCAAAGCCTCAAAACGTGATGCATACTCACCAACGGACATGTTGCCTTGTTTGAGGTTTGTGAATTCCTTTTCCTTCTCGCGTTGAATTAGACGCAGAAAATATTTTTCGAAAAAACAATCAGTGAATAACTTCCAATTAATGTTCCTATCCTCAACTTCCAACATTCTTTTCTTTCCCTCCACCAGAATTCTGATCCTTCGGTTAACATAAAGGCAGCATAGGTCACTTTCTTCTCCTCGCTGCAGTGCATAGTAGCAAATATCTTTTCGATCTCTTGTATCCACCATTCCGCCTTCTCTATGTCATACTCTCCTCGGAATTGAGGTGGATTTACGTTCATAAAATTAGTCAATCCGGCATCTTGGATTTGCTCGCCTTCCATGATTCTTAATTTCTAGCTGCTCTTTGTTCATCTGTAGCATCTCAGTATTATGCTGGGTGC